>JANIJH010282791.1:0-20275 GCA_024520975.1 Erythroxylum areolatum
AATCTGTTGAAGAATCTATGCATGTTAAGTTTGATGATGATTCTCATCCAGATAGAAGAGACGATTCTAATGATGAAGGATTAAAGCACCTCATGCTTGGTATGATCGTCTAAGTTCATTTTTGATTGAAAATGACTTTATTAGAGGACAAGTAGATAAGATTTTGCTTAGGAAATGTATAAAAAATGATTTCATTATAGTACAGATATATGTAGATGATATTATTTTTAGTGCAATTTCTAAGAAGCTATGTTCCAGTTTTGAAAATCTTATGAAAAGTGAATTTGAAATGACTATGATGGGTGAATTGAAATTCTTTCTTGGTTTACAAATTAAGTAAATCGAAGAAAAGATTTTTTTTCATTAACAAAAATATATCAAAGAATTGTTAGTCAAATATAAATGGAGAAGGTTAAACCTATGTCAACTCCTATGCATCCTTCAATCCTCTTATCTAAGGATGAAGCAGGTAAGAAGGTTGATCAAACCCTCTTCAGAGGAATTATTGGTTCTTTACCTTACCTAACTACAAGCAAACCTGATATATTGTTTAGTGTTTATTTGTGTGTAAGATTTCAAGCAGATCCTAGAGAATCTCATTATATTGTTGTTAAAAGAATATTGAGATACTTGGCAGGTTCTACTGATCTTTGTTTAATGTATGAGAAAGGTAAAGATTTCAAGTTAATTGGCTACTATGATGCTGATTATGCTGGAGATAGAATTGATAGAAAGAGTACAAGTGGAGGTTGTCACTTTCTTGAACAAGCAAGAGCCAAAGTTCAATTGCTCTATCTACTGTAGAAGCTGAACACATGTCAGCTGTAAGTTGTTGTTCACAGATGCTATGGATTAAGAATTAGTTGGAAGATTACTCCATACAAGAAGATCAAATTCCAATCTTTTGTGATAACACAAGTGCTATCAATCTATCAAAGAATCCAATACAACACTCGAGGGTAAAGCATATTGAAGTTAGATATCATTTTATACGAGACTATGTACAGAGAGGAATCATCAGTCTACAATTTGTTGAGACGAATCAATAATGGTCGGATATCTTCACTAAACCTTTGTGTGAAGATAGATTCAAGGAAATCAAACGAAACTTGAATATGATCACAAATGGAGCAATCACTTATCTATGGGTGACACATTGATTTCAAATCATTGAAGGAAAATCAGAAAAACATTAAACCAGAGATTGAAGCAGTTGGCTGGAAAAACTTCTTTAAAGTTCGTGAAAAGGTCTATTTGAATGAGTTATATGAATTTTGGAAGAATGCAAAGGTGGTGGACGACACCTTAGTATCAATGGTAGATGGATTGTTGGTTATCGTGATGCAAGATGCTATCAAAAGGTTCAGTGGGTGTCTTAGTATTGGAGTAAGGCTATTTAACAATACAATATGGATTACTCAAGGTCGTGTAGAAAGAATGCACATCAATCGACAACTCTATGGAAGTAGTGATCCAGAAGTCAAGAAGGCGGCAACCCTTGTTCCGAAGGCTAGGGTTCTACATTCACTACTTCTTCACTATGTTCTACCAAGATTATGCTCAAAGGACGCTATGACAATGAACGATGAACATTGTCTGTATCACCTATTGAATCATCAACCTATTAATCTTCCGTACTTGATTTTGAAGTACATGATGAAGTCAAAGGGAGATTCTAGCTCTTTACCATATGGAATGCTATTGACAAGGATTTTTAGAGAATCAGGAATCTTTCTCGACAGAGGTAATAAGGTAAATATGGATGTGAAGAGCATTATTAATGCCATAACTATTCACAAAATGGGGATAAAGTTTGATGATGAGGCAGATAAAGATTTTACACCCAAAACAAGGTTTGAGGGGAGCTAATAATAAGACGAGGCAGAAGTGAATGTGGTACGTCTGTAAAAAAAACAAAACCTCGATCAACAGGAAGAACATCCATAGAAGAAAAGACTGAGAAATTGTCTGATGAACCAATACAATCTAAGATGATTCTATAGAAAGAGGAAAACTAGGTTCAACAATCATCACAACAAGTGTCATTGAAGAGAAGGCAGAGACACTTCAATCAGAAAAATCCAAATAGTCAAGAAGGTCGCCAAGAATATTGACCTTACGACAACAAGAACAAAAGAACAGGAAATCTCTTATTCTTGATGGAGATTCTGAAAAGCAGGAGAAAAGACAGCAGCCTACCAGATCAATTGTCTCTATTTTGCAAAGTCAATCAGCAAAATTATCTGGAGAGACAGAAATTAAAAGGAAGTTAGTATTTGAGAGGAAGAAGCCTTAACAACAACCTTCATCTAAACCGACAAAAGAACAAAAGAAGGTAAAGCCCAGTCAGAAAAAGATTTCTTCATCTAATGTTCAACAGAAGGTGAAAACAATTGAACACCAATTGGAACCTCATAATCCTTCTCAACCAATCAACAAAAAGGATTTGAGAATGAAGATTATAGAAGAACCAGTACCTGTTCGAAGTAGAAGCTCAATTATTATTAGAGAACCTTCGAAAAAGTCAGTGAAGGTACTAGTCGAACTGATACTGATTAATGCTCAACCAATACATCTTAAGTCATGAAGAACGAAGATTATATGGTATTCTGCGAGATGAGAAGGCAGAACCATATCCATTGAAGATTTCAAAGGATCGGTATACAATCTATCCTATTACAAGAAGAACATCTATAAAAATTGTGCTAGATATTCAACCAAGATTTTCAATCCTTTTGAGAAATGAAGAAAAAGGGAAAAAGAAGATGTTTCTTGAGGGAAATAAAGATGATCTTATAGAAGAGCAGATTCAAGTAGCTGTGAAGAACATAGATGATGCATGTAATGCGGCTAAACCTAGAGGTATCTATGTTTCACACCACATTTCAAAAGCATCAGGAAGTAAATTTGGAGTTTCAACCATATATGCGAACTTTAAGGTAGTTGGCAAAGTGAAAGAAGGACAGTACAGAAGTATCATGGTTAAAGGTATCAATTTCAACTTAGAAACTTTTGTGCATTTGGTCATGGATTTCATACCTTTAGGTTTCATACCTTCAGTCAAAGATGTGTTACACCTTCTTGGGCAACCAATTTTGAAACTACCTAGACCTGATGATCTTGATCTCTTAGAAGGAAAACAACCCTTTAGTCTACCCTCTATCAAAATTATTGAGTTAGATGTTTTACTTTCAAAACCATCTGCTGTTAAAAACCTTCATCCACTTAGTGAAATACAACAAGATCCTACTGATAATCTAGAGTTCTTGAAGCATTTCATAAATTGGATGGAATCAAGTCACAATCAGAAGGAAGTTCAAGAAGCATTAGCAAAAGAAATTGAGGAAGTTCATACTAAGGTTAGTGAACTAGCTAACTCAGTGGGTGATCTTCATAAGAAAGTAGCACTATTACGGGTTACTATTGAACAAGACCTCAAGACGATTCGCACTGACATGCAACGTATGTTTTATGAAGTTTTGAAGCATCTATGATGAGCAATCTTTTTTATTAATAACAAATAGGAGGAGAAGGAGAAAAAGAGGAGAATGAGAAGAGAAGATAGAAAGCAGATAGAAAACATTGTATATATCTTGTATGCAATTCTTTTCTTATATTTTTTGCTTTATTATTTGTTGAAATACTATTCATCTATAAATATCATTTTATCTTCTAAAATTATGATTATTTGTTATCATAAAAAAGGGGAGATTGTTAAGTCAGGAGGACTTCACTTCTATTAATTTTGATGACAATTAAATAATAATAATCTTAGAAATGTATAAAATATTTTGATAAGTTTGTTAAGTGTGTAGAAAAAAATAAGTAACACTTATTCAACTCAGAAGGTGCGTAGTCAACGCCAGACGATGCGCTACACAATACAAAGCGCTATATCAGATGAAAGCACAACACTAGACGAAAGTGCAACAACAGACGAAGCGCGACAATAGACGAAGTGATATAATAGACGAAGCGGAGTAACAGATGAAACATAATAACAGAAGAAGCATTATTCCAGACGATACAAAAGGAAGATATTCTAGAATATCAAATAGTTAGTTAGTTGGAGTTAGTTACAGGACTCAACTAATAAACATTTCTAGAAGATTCAAGAAGCAGTTTTCAAGAAGACAGTTAGAGACTTAGGCTATAAATACTAGTTCTAGTCGAAGACTAAGATAACAAATGCTTTTACAATAGCAAATATTCTGTATTCAAAGTGCGAAAGAAGTGAGCAAATACATATGTAACCTAAAGCTCAAAAATACTTTTCTTAGAGAGAGAAAGGAAGGCCAGAGCCTAGAGAGGCTAATACAGCTGATAAAGAATACTTTGTGAGAGAGACCTGAAGAGGCTCTAAAAGTGTAGAAAGAATACTTGCAAAGTTGAAGAGTATATTGAAATCTCAGACTAACTTTGAGGACTAGACAGAGCCCAAGGTTTGGGGTAAACTAGTATAAAATCATAGTGTCTATTCTCTAACCCTAACTTTTAATTTTCTTATTGTTAGACGAAGTAGATAATATTACTTGCGATTGCATTGCTTATCAACTTTAGCAAAGTATTTTAGTAATCATTGAATTTTTGTAAAGAAATTTAAGAAGTTTCAAAAGATTAATATTTTCAAAAAGATTACACAATTCAACCCCCTCCCCTTCTTGTGTAGTTTACATATCATATCGGATTTCTATATTAATAAGTGATTTACTTCAAAGATGACAAATAGGGAATGGGAAAAATGAAATAGAAATCTCTGGGCACTATCAAACAATGGATTGATATCAGTATATTCAACCACGTGTCTCAAGAAACAGATCCTTTTGAGCTATGGAAGAAGCTAGAAGGTCTATATGAAAGGAAGACTACCCATAACAAGGCTTCTTTGAATAAGAGGCCTATGAACATAAAGTTGAAAGCTACAAAATTTATGTTGGAGCATCTAAGCAACTTCCAGGGTATAATCAATATACTTACAATAATGAGGATCATTTTTGATGATGAGTTTCAAACCTTATTCTTGTTAAGTTCATTACTAGATAGTTAGGAGAAGTTGTTGGTGAGGATTAGCAATTCAACTCCTGAAGGTGTGCCTCTTTGTATGTAATTAAAGAAAGTATATTTAGTGAAGAAATTAGAAGAAAGGAGATGAGAAAGGAGATGAGAGTGGACAACATGTAGGCTTTTGTCACATAAAGCAAAGGAAGGAACAAGAGTAGGGGTCCCAAAGGGCGTTTAAAGTCTAAGAATAGATCAAGGTCTAAAGGTGACAAAAACATAAAGACATGCCGCTATTGTAATAAGCCAAGACATAATAAGAGGTTCTACTATAAGTAAAAGAAGAATCAGAAAAAGAAAGATCATCAGAATGATGGAGATGATAAGAAAACAACTGCAAAAACTTCAAGTACTGATGATGAAATGTTTCTAGTTTATGCAACAAATGAATGCTTCCATGTCAGTAACTCTAGTTATAAGTGGTTGATTGACACTAGGCCTTCTTATCATTATGTCCAAAGGTGGAGTACTTCTTAAACTAAAAAAGTGGAGAATTCGGGAGTGCAAATATGAGAAATCAAAGTTCCACCAAGATTGTCGATATAAGTGATATTAGACAAACGTCAGATGCTTACGAACCTTAAGAAATGTATGATAGATCCTTGATCTAAGGCTAAATATATTATCAACTAATGTGTTAGATCAAGAAGGATTTTAGCACGTTTTAAAGGATAAGAAGTAGAAACTATTGAAATGAGCAATGACTATTACTTGAGAAGAGTTATGTTGCTCGTTATATAAGACGCATTTAAAGGTGTGTGGTGATGGAGAAGTATACATAGTCGAAGAGGAAACTTCTTTAAATCCATGGCATTGACGATTGAGACACATGAGTGAGAAGGGATTAAAATTATTAGCTAGTAGATCACTTATCCCAATTAAGAAGACACTGCCTCTCAATTATTATGATCATTGCTTGGCTAGAAAGCAATATAGTGTCTCTTTTAAGAGAAGATCTATAAAGAAGTTAGAGGTATTAGAGTTGGTGCATTAAAATGTCTGTGGCCTAGTTAAGGGCATGTCACTAAAGAGATAACAAATACTTACTGTCATTGATGATGCTTTAAAGAAGATTTGGGTGAAAATGTTGAACTTTAAAAGTCAATTATTTGAAACTTTCTAGAAGTTTCATGTCAAGGTAGAAAGGGAAGCTGAGAGGAAGCTAAAGTGTTTGAAGATTATTATACATCGCATGACACTAGATATGAAAGGACAGAACTAAGGACTCCACAACATAACAATGTTGCTGAGAGGATGATCAAAATAATTGTAGAGAAGGTTTGTTGTATACTCAGAATATCTATATTGTCAAAGAAATTTTAAGGTAAAATAGTTTGAACTGCGATCTAGCTGATTAATAGAGCTCCCCAAGTTCCATTGGCTTTTGAGATTCTTGAGAGAGTGTGGATTGTTAAAGATCCCATATAAAACCATTTAAGAGTTTTTTGGATGTAAGGTATTCAGATACGTACCCAAAGATCAGAGAAAGAAACTTGACTAAATGGTGATACTTTATATCTTTGTTGAATATGATAGTGATTTATTTGGATTTAGACTCTATGACCCAAAGAAGCAAAAGGTGGTTAGGAGTAGGGATGTGGTGTTCCAGAAGCATGAGAGAGGTGCTGATCTTTTGAGAGGAGATAATTCATCTTTGCAACTCATGATATGGAAATGTTAACTCTTCGGTAATTGATAGGTGAAGAAGAAACATATAATGGTGGTGATCATATATAGTCTGATAATGATAAGCTATATGAACCACATTAAGATAATGTTAAAGACAAATCTATTAAAAATAATTAGTAGGGCAATCGAATCCAACAACTAATGAAACATAACTTTGAAGGTCGACAAGGGAGAAAAGGCCTTCTATAAGTATCCATGTTCTGAATACCTATCGGTTACTACTGAGTGGGAGCTTAAGAATGTGAAAAAGGTTGCATCTTATGAATACAAAAATCTATGGCTCACAGCTATGAAGGAAGAGATGGATTCTTTGAAGAAGAAGAATACATATGAGCTTGCAGCACATCTAAAAAGCAAAAATTTGAAGAATAAATTGGTGTTTAATATAAAGAGAGATGATGAAAAGCTGATAAAGCACAAGGCAAGACTAGTAGTAAAAGGATTCAATCAAAATAAAGGTATAGATTTTGTTGAAATCTTTTCACCAATAGTCAAGATGACCTCAATCTGAATAGTTTTGGGTTTGACCACTTGTTTGGAGCTTGAACTCAAACAAATGGATATTAAAACAACCTTCTTGCATGGAGATTTGGAAGAAGAGATATACATGGTGAAACCAAAAGCTTTCAAAGCTAAAGGTAAGGAAAATTTGGTCTACATGTTGACGAAAAGCCTATATAGGTTAAAGTAATCTCCAAGGCAATGGTATTGAAACTTTGATTCCTTTATGGCGAATTATAGTTACAAACGATCTTATTTTGATGCTTGTGTTTGTTTCAAGAAGTTCTTAGGTGAGAACTTAATCATTCTTTTTCTTTATATTGATGATTGTGTGTCAAGCCATTAGTAAAATCCAAAATTTAAAGGAGAATTTGTATAAATCTTTTGATATGAAAGATTTATGACCTGCAAAGTAGATTTAAGGCATACAGAAAACTTAAGACTAGAAAAGTAGGAGATTGTAATTATCCTAAGAGAGATATATAGAATGGGCGCTTAAAAGGTTCAATATGAAGCATGCAATGCATTTAGTATGCCACTGGCATCTCACTTCAAGTTGAGTAAGTTTGCATGTCCCTCAACAAAAAAAGAGAAAGATGGCATGTCCTTTATTTCATACTAATCAACAGTAGGGTCTTTAATGTATACAATGGTGTGTACACGACCGAATATTGCTTAAACTATTGGGATGATGAGCAGATTCTTATCAATCTTAGGAAGGTTCACTGTGAAACAGTTAAATGGATTTTGAGATACTTGAGAGGCACATTAAAGTGGAGTTTGTGCTTTGGTAATAGTGAGCCAACTCTAGAAGGTTTTATGGAAGCAGATATGGCTAGAAATCTTGATGGAAGAAAATCTACATTCAGGTTTTCTGTTCAAGTTTGTAGGGGGAGCCATCTCATAGTAATCCAAGCTACAAAAGTGTGTGGCTTTAACTATGATTGAAGCAGAGTATGTAGATGCAATTAAAGCTTGCAAAGAGATGCTTTGGCTGAAACAATTTCTTTAAGAGTTAGATATAACGTAGGAGGTTATGTAGTATTTTGTAATAGTTAAAGTGTTATTAGTCAAAGTTTTATTAGCTTGAGCAAAAGTACTATATATCATTCCTGCACAAAGCACATAGATGTTAGATATCATTGGTTAAGGTTTCTGATTAAAGAGCAATAATTTATGTTGAAGAAGGTTTATACAGATTTGAATGGTGCTGATATGTTAACCAAAGTGGTTTCCAAAAAGAAACATAAGCTTTGTAGTAAACTTGACGCAATGCATCTCAAATAGATCATAGAGAATAACATGTCTTTCCCATAATTTGGTGTAACATTCCGTTACCCATGTTAAGGACCAAATAGTGTATATATGAGTCTAGTGAGAAGTTAAAAAGTGCATTTCATGCTCATGCATAATATAGTATACATATACACTTGAATATTAAATTTTGCACCTTAAAATGATTATACATGCATTCATTGATATTTTTCGATTATAATTGATTTATAAATGTGATTTTTATGTGTTTAAAAAATGATTTGGAGAGTATATGTATTGATTTATAATATTTGGTGAAATTTGGGAAATTTCTAAAATTTTGAGTATTTTCGGACCAAGGAAAATACCAAGTGACAAGACAATTGATAAGTGGTATTAGAATTTATTGTTCAATGGCAATAGAAATTTTGATAAATGACTTTAGGAATTATTGACATGTCACTAAAATTTGGGAGACAATGGGAGTTGAAATTGGAATTGATTGGACTAGTTAAATAAGAGAACCTAGTCTAAATCCATAGAAATTGGACATGCAAGTCTTAAAGTTCATGATTCTTTTAACTTGGAAGACCAAGTTGATTGTTTTGTTCTTGTCTTCTTCTTCTTCTTTTTCATGACTTTCCTCACTTCCTCGAATTTTCTCACCAACCTCCATCAATGTTAATCCTAGCTTTCTTATCTTTTACTTGCTACTCTCACCTTGTCGTCTCCTTCATTTTCCACAAGAAACCTTAACCTCCCGACCTCCATGATGATGTACGTGGGTTGCATGAGAAGTTAGGGCTTCTTGATGTTTTGAAGAATTGGGAGTTTTAGCAAGTATCATGTTAATTCTTATGGGTAGTATGAATATGAAACAAATATGGTGATTAACTTACATTACATGATCATGAGAATAGTAGGAATTATACATGTGCATTGTGGATGAAGAATGGGAATATTGATGTCTTGTTTTTGTGTTTTTGATGACTAATATTTCACGAGTTATTGTAAAGATGAGTTTGAAATAGAAAGATCATTGAAAATGGTGTAGAAAAAATTGCAGAAAATGTGAAGAATGTGTATATGAAATGTTCTATTTTCAGTATTATGATCAAATATAGAGTATGATTTGTTTGTGATTGAAATTGAACTGAAATGGAAGAAGGCATGAAGAGGAAATATTGAAGAAATAATCTAGAAGAGATAGACTAAGCAAAAAAGATGATCTAAGATGAAAATAATGATGAAGGGTGCTGGAAAATGTGCAGATGAAGTGTTTTCACTGAACATGCATCTGTATTTTAATCATATCTTAATATGTAGATATCCAAATGGGATAAGTTTAAGTTTATATTAAAAGAGAGACATATGGCTATATCTTCTATAAAGAAATTGAAATTGAATTCTGTCTCTAAGAATTCAAAATTTTTTCCTAAATTTGAGCTTTTGGATTCTATCGTAGTTTGGGAACAGTCCATAGTATTTTAAGTATAAATTGCTGAATATTGGACCAAATTGCATGAAATTAGTTTAATATATAAAGGAACAATTTTTTAGAAGAATGTTTTGCCTAAATCCTTCATTTTCCTTGTCAAAATGGCCATGTACAATTAACCTGAAGGTTTGTTTTGAGAAGAACCAGAATGAAGCTTGAATAAAAGATAGTGCACAATCATGCACAAGTATGATCATGACAAAATGATTCATTAAGGCATTGCACGATCGTGCACAAGCATGATCATGACAATGGAGGATCAATTGGAAGTGCATGATCGTGCACAGTGAAGGTATACTACTGTCTGACAGCTTTTAACACCCGTCACTCTTTTAGCCATAACTTTATCTCCCAACCTCCAAATGACGTGAAATTTAAACCAACAAACTCCAAACACATTTTTTTTTCGTCTCCACAAAAAGTTATGGCCATATGAATTCATTAGGAAAAGATTGATTGATGAGTTTAGAATGAAAATGATGAAGTGTATTAGAGTATTGTTAAATGGAGTGTTTTCACTGAACAGGGATTGATATTTGAGCCATATTTTGATCTATAGATGGAAAAATGAGATGATTTTTGGTTTAAAGTAATCTAGAGACATATGGCTGCAAATTTCCTGAAGAAATAGAATTTCAATTTTGTCTCTGAGAATTCAAAAATATGGCTTCAAGTTGAGTACAGAGTACTGTTGTAGTTTAACAACAATCCAAATTATTTTGAGTATAATTTTCAGTATACAGAATCAAATTGTATGATCTTGTTGTTATTAGAAACTTAAGATATATTCTAGAAGAAAATGTTGCGTAATTGCCCCATTTTCCTTGACAGAATGATCATGCAAAGTTGAACCGAAAGTTTGTTTTTAGAAAAATATGGAATGATCAAATGAGTTATGAAATTAGATTCAAATTATTTTATGAGGTGCAAACCCTAGGTAGAAATTATACTTATATGAGTGTTGATATATGAATGATTATGTGATAAGAATAATGGAATGATACCCAGGATTGTCATTGAACATGCATTGTACATAATTCATATGTATACATATATGCATAAATGAATACGTGTAAAATTGTACAAATTTGTGATATGTGTAAATGTATATTGCATGATGTAGAGGAGCATTTGGAACGTCAACATCCAGACGTTGCCTGGACTTTGAGGCAATAGAGCAAATTGTGACTAACCTAGATGGTCTCACTTAATTATTTGTTTGTTATAAATTATGTTATGAGTTATCTTTGAATGTGGAATTGATTGTGCTGATGCCTGACACTAAAGGTCTGAGGCTTCTGATGCATGAATGTGATATTTGAAGTGCTCTTTGTATGTGAATGTGAAAAAATAAGTGTTACTCAACATGATTGTTGAATTTCGGACTAAGGTCCAATGATAAATATGAACGAGATTGTGAATGTGAGTGATTGAAACAATGATTGATAGAATATGTGTGATGCATTTCATTACATGAATGCATGACCGGATAATGAGAATTGTGACTTAAGTAGCTACTGAAAATAAGCTTAAAGCTTGAAATGTGATTAAGAGTTGAAGGCTCACTATGTATAATGATCCCTGCATCCCCAATGGATAACGGATATAATTAATGAGCCCAATATCCACAATAGATATGGGACAGTTTAGGCACTCAATCACAACAACATAATAATTGAAAGTGAGTCTCACGAGCATTGCATATACATTTAATATGTGTGTTCGGCTGACTAAAATATATTGTGGACATGTATTTGAATGAGAGTGGATATGTCAAGTAAATGATATGTGATGCTACATTCTAAATGAAAAAGATGTGAATTGTGTGTTTACATGTGTTGATGTGTTATATGAATTGAGTGAACCACCGAGGATGGTTACCTCACTGACTTCACAAAACTCATCAAAATCGCAACGTTGCTTTTCCAGGATGAAAGAGGACATTAGCAACAAAAAGACTCTACAAGAAGCATAATTCTTACTTTTGGGAAAAAGAAATAGCTCAAAGGTCGGTTAGTTGAGAATGAAGGATTATATTGAAATTTTTGTATAATTTCTCTTTCTTATAGTGTGTTTTGTATTTGGTTTTGGATGATGTACATATTTGGATGGTTTTGTAAAGCTACAATATACATATTTGGTTTTTATGAATGAGAGTATTTCAATTGGTTTTTAAATGTTGTGTCTTTTCTTTATGATACCCTATAAGAGAATATAAATGATGATGCCATGACTAAGTGATTGTAGTGACTACTCTAACATCCCATTATCATAGGTTACGTATTGGAATGCCCTTAGAGTGTTCCGGTATGTCCTTTATGATAGTGGGGTGTTACATTGGTTGATATCAAAGCATGGTTGGCATTTATGGGGATATATAGGAATACTAGACATAAAATATCGTGAGAAATGCGAATAATAATTGAAGTTATTGTCTATTATAGGTCATCCACCATAGGTGATCAAGTGGGATAGTCAACTGACCTAGAATCAGTAGGAACCAGTAAAGAGTCCTCTATACCTCGACCTGAGGTAATGCCTCCTAGAATTCCTGAGAGAAGGGAGAGGAGGTACGATAGGCTGCGAAAGTAGGGACTATGGACTTCTACAGAAGTATAGACCCTAAAGAGGCCAAGGGATGGCTAGAGAGAACAGAGAGAGTTTTCAAACAGACGGACTGCGAGTCAGACGAGAAGTTCGATTATGCGGTATCTTTACTGCAAGGCCTAGCATATCAATGGTGGAAGACTGTTTCAGGCAGTACCACCAGGCCTTGCAATCTAAAGTAGGAAGACTTCCTGAGGGTCTTCAAGGAGAATTATATGCCCAAGATCTACCTAGATAGAAAGAAGAAAGAGTTTTTGGATCTAAAGTAGGGCAGATTATCGGTATCAAAGTATGAGATTAAGTTTAATGAGCTGATGGGGTATGCTACTACTGAAGAAGATAAGTGTAGAATATTTGAAGATGGGCTAAATATGGAGATCAGGACAAGGCTAGCAATCACCAACCTGAGCACTTTTACTTTGTTAAGGGCCACCTCGATCAGAATTGAGAAGCTATTGAGAGAGGGACAAGTAGAGTATAGGCAAGGGTCTAGAATGAAAAGGCTTAGTGAATTTCAAAGTGGTTCTGGTAGGAGGCTTAGTAAGCGCTAAAATAGATCCTTTGACCATCGGCTAGATCAAAATAGTCAAGATTTAGACAAAGGGGTAGCTTCATACAGTCTGGCAGTGGAAGAGGTACAATGTCGAATTAGTTACCAAATTGTGAGCACTATGGAAAGAAGCATGGTGGTAAGTGCTGGAGATTGTCTGGAGCTTGTCTCAGATTGTGGCTCTTTTGATCATCAAATTAGAGATTGTCCTATTGCTATTAGAGCCCAGTCTGGTATGAGAGGAGGATAAGTGAGTGAAGCTACTGTCCAATAGAGCCGAGCTAATGGGTCTGGACAGAGAGGCCGTGGTAAAGGTAGAGTAAATTCGGGAAGTCCTATTGTTAGGACTGAAGAATGAAGCAACCAAACCCAGTCGTAAGCCAGAGTGTATGCTATGAACAGACAAGAGGCTCAGGATTCTTTGGATGTCGCTGCAGGTGCACTTCGAATATAAAGCATTTGCATTGCTAGATCCTGGATCTATGCATTCTTTTGTTACACCACTTCTGGCATTGAGGTTGCATTGTGATAGAAAGCTATTACAACATGGATTAGAGGTGAGTACACCAATAGGTAGTACCATAGTTATAGGAGAATTCTGCAAAAGATGCTTGATTTGAATTGATCAGGCAGAATTGGAGGCAAACTTGATCATATTACAGTTGAGGGAGATAAATATTATCCTAAGTATGGATTGACTCACTACTTATAGGGCTACCATGAACTGCTATATTAAGGAAGTGGTATTAGAATCTCCTAATCAGCTGAGAGCAGTTTTCAGAGGTATTAGTCAAGTAGTACCAGCCAGGTTGATCTCATTTATGAATACTTTTAGGTTGATGCAAGGGGAATGTGAGGCTTATCTTGCCCACATCATAGATACTTAAGTTGAGCAGAATGTACAGTAGATTCCTATTTTTATGGAATTCTTGGATGTGTTTCCCACTAAGTTGTCTAATTTACCTCCAAATCGAGAAACATGGTTCATGATCGACTTAGTTCTGGGTTCTGCTCTTATATTTATTCCTCCATATAGGATGACACCTATGGAACTAAAGGAATTGAAGGCTCAGTTACAGGAGTTGTTAGAAAAGGATTTTATTAGACCTAGTGTATCATCACGGGGAGCTCCAGTCTTACTTGTGAAGAAGAAAGACGAAACTCTGAGACTATGCATTGATTATAGGCAACTGAATCAGGTGACAGTGAAGAATAAGTATCTGTTGCCTAGAATTAATGATTTGCTTGATCAGTTGCAAGGAGCTCAGGTATTCACTAAGTTAGATTTAAGATCTAAGTACTATCAATTAAAGATAACAGAAGCTGATGTATCGAAAAGTACATTCAGGAGCAAGTATGGGCATTTCAAGTTTTTAATAATGTTGTTTGGGTTAACTAATGCCCAAGCTGCATATATGGCTTTGATGAATAAGGTGTTTCAGCCCTATCTGGATCGATTTGTGATTGTGTTTATTGATGACATCCTAGTGTATTCAAATAGCAGAGAAGAACATGTTAAGCATTTGAGAGTTATCTTATAGATTATGAGGGAGAAACAGTTGTATGCCATGTTCAGTAAGTGCAAATTTTGGCTAGATCAAGTAGTGTTTCTGGGTTATATAGTGACTGGACAAGGCATACGAATGGATCCAAAGAAGATAGAGGTAGTAATGAATTGGGAAGCTCCGAGGAATGTATTAGAAATCCCAAGTTTCCTATGATTGGCTAGATATTATCAGAGGTTTATCAAGGGATTCTCGTTGATATCAGCCCCTCTGATAAAACTTCTGAGGAAGAATATACTTTTTAGATGGAATGATGAATGTTAGAAGAGTTTTGAGGAGTTAAAGCAACAGTTGACTATGGCATCGGTGTTAACTATTCCATCGAGAACTGAAGGATATGTAGTATGCAATGATGCTTCACATCAAGGATTGGGATGTGTATTGATGCAGTATAGCAAGGTGATAGCCTATATATCAAGATAATTAAGGTCTCACGAGATTATTATCCAGTACATGATTTAGAACTTGTTGCAGTTGTTTTTGCTATAAAGATATGAAGACATTATTTGTATGGATTGACATTCTAGATATACACTGATTATAGAGTTTGAGGTATCTGTTAAGTCAGAAGGAATTGAACATGAGACATAGGAGATGGGTAGAGTTATTAAAAGATTATGACTGTACGATTGAGGATCACCCAGAAAAAGCTAATGTGGTGGCTGATACTTTGAGTAGAAAGTCTAATAGTAGTGTAGCTCAGATTTAGGTATCGAGGTCACCGAGCCCAATTCAGTTGAGAGCTCTAAATGTAGAGTTGAATCTGAAGTAGGATGAGGCATTAATTGCTACATTGAAGCTGAGACTGATGTTGCATGATGGAATCAGAAAGGTACAGAGAAAAGATCACGATATGGTGAAGCTCATTAAGAAATTGAAGATGAATTCGGATTCTGAGTTTGATCTGAACGATGAAACATTGTGGCTAAAGCAAAGGCTATGTGTGCCCAATGTGGATGAGTTGAGGAAGGAAATTTTAGAAGAAGCTCATGTGGCTGCTTATGTTATGCATCCTGGTACCACTAAGATGTATAACACGCTGAAGCAACATTTCTGGTGGCTTGGAATGAAGAAGCAAATAGCATAATATATTTATAAATGTATAACATGCCAATAAGTTAAGGCTGAGCATCAGGCTCCAGTTGGCAAGTTACACTCGTTGCCTATTCTAGAGTGAAAATGGGAACGAATCACTATAGATTTCATTATAGAATTACCAAGGACTTCGAGGAGACTGATTAACTAATTCGGCCCATTTTTTACCAATGAGAAAGAATAACTCACTAGACTAGTTAGCCTGGAAGTAAGTGAATGTGGTAGTTAGATTGCACGGGGTTTTAGTGTCCATTGCATTAGACAGGGATCCCAGATTTACTTCTATATTTTAGAAGAGTTTGCAGTCAGTTATAGGCACAAAGTTAAAATTTAGTACTGCATTTCATCCTCAAACAGATGGACAGAGTGAGAGGACAATCAAGACCATTGAGGATATGCTCAGGGCATATGTATTGGAGTTTTAAGGAGTATGGGATCAGTATATAACATTGATTGAATTTGCTTACAACGACTATTATCACAACAGTATCGGAATGGCACCATATGAGGCATTGTATGGAAGGAAGTGTCAGTCATCTCTATATTAGGATGAAAAGGACTTGAGAATGGTTGAAGGCCTAGAATTAGTACAAGATACTGTGGATAAGGTGAAACTGATCTGAAGCTGAATTGAAGCAGCTCAAAATAGACAAAAAGTTATGTGGATCAGCATCGAAGGGATATGGAATACGGTGTAGGGGACAGAGTGTTTCTGAGAGTGTCGCCTTGAGGAGTGATGAGGTTTGGTAAAAAAGGCAAGCTAAGCCCTAGGTATATTGGTCCTTATAAGATCATTAAAAGGATAGGATCATTGGCATACAAGTTAGCATTACTGAATGAAATGTCTCAATTACATAATATATTTCATATAAGTATGTTCAGAAGGTATCGATCAAATCCGACACGTGTTACCGACTTAAGAGATTGAGGCTGTTAATAACTTAAGTTATGATGATGAGCCGATCAAGATAGTGGGATCTTAGATCAAGTAGTTGAGGAACTAAGTAATTCCATTGGTAAAAGTCCTTTAGAGGAATCACTCAACTGAGGAAGCAACCTGGGAAATGGAGGATTATATGAGGAGACAATATCTCCACCTGTTCAAACAATCAGGTATGAATTTAAAGGACAAAATTTCTTTTAGGATGAGAGAACTGTAATATCCTATTACCTATGTTAAGGCCCGAATAGTGTATATATGAGTTTAGTTAAAAGTTAGAAAGTGCATTTCATGATCATGCATAATATAGCATACACATACACTTGAATATTGATTTTTTGCACATTAAAATGATTATACACGCATTCATTGACATTTTCAGGTATAATTGATTTATAAATGTGATTATTGAGAATTGTGGTTTTTATGTGTTGAAAATTGATTTGGAGAGTATATGTATTGATTTAGAATATTTGGTGAAATTTGGAAAATTTATGAAATTTTGGGTATTTTCAGACTAGGAAAAATACCAAGTGGCAAGACAATTGATAAATAGTACTAGAATTTATTGTCTAATAGCAATGGAAATTTTGATAAATGACTTTGGGAATTATTGA
This sequence comes from Erythroxylum areolatum, assembly GCA_024520975.1. Taxonomy (NCBI): domain Eukaryota; kingdom Viridiplantae; phylum Streptophyta; class Magnoliopsida; order Malpighiales; family Erythroxylaceae; genus Erythroxylum; species Erythroxylum areolatum. The sequence continues at coordinate 17,375 of JANIJH010282791.1, forward strand.
CATGACGGGTTGAAATTGGAATTAATTGGACTAGTTAAATAAGAGAACCTAGTCTAAATCCATAGAAATTAGACATATGGAAAGTGAAAAGTGTCACTTGCTAAGCCAAGTCTTAAAGTTCACGATTCTTGTAACTTAGAAGACTAAATTAATTGTTTTGTTCTCATCTTCTTCTTCTTCTTTATCATAAGTTTCTTCACTTCCTCGAATTTTCTCACCAACCTCCATCAATGTTAAGCCTAGCTTTCTTATCTTTCACTTGCTACTCTCACCTTGTCTCCTTCATTTGCCATAAGAAAGCTAAACCTCCCAACCTCTATGATAATGTACGTAGGTTGCATGAGAACTTAGGGCTTCTTAATGTTTTGAAGAATTTGGAGTTTTAGCAAGTAAGTATCATGTTAATTCTTATGAATAGTATGATTATGAAACAAATATGGTGATTAATTGCCATTACATGACAATTAGAGTAGTGGGAATTATACATGTGCATCATGGATGAAGAATGGGAATATTTTGATGACTAATATTTCATGAGTTGTTGTGAAGATGAGTTTGAAATAGAAAGATCATTGAAAATGGTGTAAGAAAAAGTGCAAAAAATGTGAAGAATGTTTATATGAAATGTTATGTTTTCGGTATTATTATCAAACATAGAATATGATTTATTTGTGATTAAAATTGAACTAAAATGGAAGTAGGAATGAAGAGGAAATATTGAGAAAATAAGCTAGAAGAGATAGACTAAGCAAAAGATATGATCTAAGATGAAAATGATGATGAAGGGTGCTGGAAAATGTGCAAATGTAGTGTTTTCACTAAATATGAATTTGTATTTTATCCATATCTTAATTTGTAGACATCTAAATGGGATGAGTTTAAGTTTATATTAAACTATAGACATATGACTATAATTTTCTTGAAGAAATTGAAATTGAATTCTATCTCTGAGAATTCCAAAATTTGGCCTGAAGTTAAACTTTTGGATTCTGTCTTGGTTTGGGAACAGTCTGTAGTATTTTAGGCATAAATTGCTGAATATTGACCAAATTTCATGAAATTAGTTTCATTAGGAACTTAAGATATAAAGAAACAATTTTTTAGAACAATTTTTTGCCTACATCCTTCATTTTCCTTATCAAAATGGCCATGAAAAATTAACCCAAAGGTTTGTTTTGAGAAGAGCCATAATGAAGCTTGAATATGGGCTATCCTGACAAAATGAATAATTAAGGGATTGCACGAGCATGCACAAGCACGATCGTGACAATGGAAGATCAATTGGAAGTGCACGATCGCGCATAGTGAAGGTATACTGCTGTTTGACAACTTTAAACACCCTTCACTCTTTTAGCCATAACTTCTTCTCCTGACGTCCAATTGACATGAAATTTGAACCAACAAACTCCTAACACATTTTTTTCCTCTCAAAAAAATGTATGGCCATATGAATTCATTCAAAAAAGAGGGATTGATGAGTTTAGAATGAAAATGATGAGATGTATTGGAGTATTGTTAAATAGAGTGTTTTCACTAAACAACCATTGATATTTTGGCCATATTTTGATTTGTAGACGGCCAAATGAGACAATTTTTTATTTAGAGCTACAAATTTGCTAAAGAAATAGAATTTCAGTTTTGTCTCTAGGAATTCCAAAATCTAGCTTGAAATTGAGTATAGAGTACTGTTGTAGTTTAAGAATAGCCCAAAGTATTTTAAGTATAACTTTCAGTATACAAAATCAAATTGTATGATCAGGGTGTCATTAGAAACTTAAGATATAGGGGAACAATTTTCTAGAAGATAGTGTTGCCTAATTGCTTCATTTTCCTTGTCAGAATGATCATGCAAAGTTGACCTAAAAGTTTGTTTTTAGAAAAATCTGGAATGATCAAATGAGTTATGAAAGATACCTGGAATTGTCATTGAATATGCATTGTACATAATCCATCTGTATACATATGTGCATAAATGAATACGTGTAAAATTATGCAAATTTGTGATATGTGTAAACGTATATTGCATGATAATAGAGGAGTATTTGGAACGCCAACATCCAGATGTTACCGGGACTTCAAGGCAGTAGCTTCTAGAGTAATCTGTGAGTAACTTAGATGGTCTCACTTAATTAGTTTTTTGTTATAAATTAAATTCTGAGTTATCTTTGAATGTGGACTTGATTGTGCTGATTTCAGACACTGAAGGTCCGAAGCTTCTGATGCATGAATGTGATATTTGAAGTGCTCCTTATATGTGAATGTGAAGAAATAAATGTTACTCAACATGATTGTTGAATGCCGAACCAAGGTCTGATAATAAATGTGAATGATACTATGAATGTGAGTGATTAAAATAATGATTAACTGAACATAGGTGATGCATTTCATTGCATGAATGCAAGATCAAATAATGAGAATTGTGACTTGAGTAGCCATCAAAAATGAGCTTAAAGCTCGGAATGTGATTAAGAGCCTAAGGCTTGCTATGTCTAATGAGCCACGTATTCCCAATGGGCAAGAGACAGTATCAATGAGCCCGGTATCTACAATAGATACTAGATAGTTTAGGCACTCAGTCACAACAACATAATAATCAAATGTGAGTCTCACGAGCATTGCATATACATTTAATACGTGTGTGATCGGCTGATGCTTGTTAGTTTTTGGGTGACTCCTTTGGAAACTAAATTAAAAATTTAATTCCAAGGATTGTAATATAGAGTACGACCTCGGGTCGTCTCACTTAATTGGAACCCAGCGCAAATGGTCTAAGCTAGCCTAATTGTCAAGAAATGAAACTAAATTGATAAAAGGGGGTTTTTTATTTTTTGATAAAACTAATTAAATTGAACTAAATGAAAGAAAAGTGTATAAAAGCTATTTTTGGATTTTTGTGAAATG
>JANIJH010283712.1:0-20261 GCA_024520975.1 Erythroxylum areolatum
CATACCAATCTACTCAAAACTCGAAGGTATCAAAATCAAAATCATTCTTTTCTTATCAATTTCCTTTAAGTATAAATGCCTTATACCTAACCATATACATAACAACACTCATTTCTTTTCAATTATTATTTCTAAATTTCACTTAAAAATCGGTGTCCAGCAATAAGATGGTATAAAGATAGGGATTTTCAAAGGGGCAGATAAAGAGGGCATGGAAGAGGTGCCAGAGGAGGTCCAGGCTGTGCAATAATGGTTAGACCATAACAAAATAGGCAAGAAGAGTTCTACAACTTCAAAGTAGAAATTCTGGAGTTTGAGTGTAAGTTGAATCCGGACCTTTTCTTAGAATGGGTGTGCACTATTAATATGATATTTGAATGTAGAAATGTGAGTGATGAGAAAAAATGAAACTTGTTGCGATGAAATTGAAGGTTATACTAGTTTATGGTGGGATAATGTTCAGAAAAGGAGAGATAGGGAGCATAGGTGTAGGATTGCAACATGGTCTAGGATGCGAGAAGAAATGGAAGAAAAATTTATGCCTCCACAATATAGGTAGAAAATGTTGAACAAAATGAAGAGTTAGAGCCAACACCCACTCTTGATTGAGGCATATACAATTGAGTTTGAAAATTTATTGTTGAAGTGTGATTTGAGGGAGGATGAAGAAGTTATGAATGTAAGATATCTTAGGGGATTGAAAATTGACATTAAAGATATGGTTAGCCTTTATCAATACAACACCTTTATTGAACTTAAAAGACTAGCCTTGCAATGTGAAACCAATCTCAAACATCTAGCCAACCAAAGACAATCATAGCCTACCTATACTCCACATTCACCAAAAACTCCATTTACTTCTAATGTTACCAAGCCTGATTCATCAAGCTCCACACCAACCAGGTCCAATTACATTCCTATATTCCTAAACCAACCAGGCCCAACTACACTACCAAAATTCAATCTAAAAGCTACCACACAAACTATCCCAAAACCTTAACAAAGATGCTTCAAATTTCAAGGATTTGGAAATTTCCAAGCCGAATGCCCAATTACCAAAATCATCACCATTCAAGAGGCCATATAATTAGACCATCAATTGTTGAGAATGGATGAAGACATAGCTGAATATGATGGAGAAGTGGGGCTGGTAATTAGTGAAAATATAGAGGGAGGTGAGTTTTATGAAGGGGAATTAAATGGAGAGTTGTCAGTGTTGATGAAGATGTTGAATGTGAAGAAATATAAGAGTCAAGCTTGGAGGAGGAAGACATTGTTTCATTCAAGATGTTTACCAAAGGGAAGCTTTATGAAGTTGTAAGAGATGGAAGAGCTTGTGAAAATGTTGTTGCTACAAAAATAGTTGAAAAACTTGGTCTCAAAAGCGAACCACTTCCCCACCTTTACAAACTTACTTGGCTTGATACCAAACATGAAATCAAAGTTAACAAAAGATGCCTTGTTCCATTTTCCATCAAGAAGTACCAAGATGAAGTATGGTGCCACGTTGTACCAATGATAGCTTGCCACTTGCTTTTGGGTCGACCATGGATTTATGATTGAAATGCTGATCACAAAGGGAGAGCTAACACCTATTCACTTGTCAAAGATGGGCAGAAATTCATGTTGCTACCACTTGAACCAAAATTTTTAGGAGGTAAGAAAACAGAGGAGGGAACTGTGGGACTACTTTCCATAGAAGAAAAGAGTGTTGTTTTACAAAGTTTACGATCATATGTTCTACTAGAGATTGAAGATAAGGAGAGACCTAGAGCTGAGCTACCAAAAATACTCCAACCTTTAGTAAGTGAGTTTTCTAAAGTTTTTCCACAAACACTTCCAATAGGCTTACCACCATTTAGAAAAATCCAACATGCCATAGATTTCATTCCACATTCCATCATTCCTCATAAGGCAACCTATATGATGAACCCAAAAGAACATGAGGCATTTCAAAATTGTGTTAAAGAGTTGTTAAAGAGAGGTTTCATTAGAGAGAGTGTTTCACCTTGTGTTGGACCGACCTTTATTGTTCCAAAGAAGAAAGGTATGTGGAGAACGGTGATTAATAGTAGAGTTGTCAACAAAATTACTATCAGGAACCGTTATCCAATTTCAAGACTTGATGATATGCTAGACCAATTTCAAAGTGCACAAGTTTTCACATGGCTTGATCTTGCCAATGGGTTTCACCAAATCAAAATGAAGGAAGGAGATGAATGGAAGATAACTTTCAAGACTAAGGAAGGCCTTTATGAGTGATTAGTGATGCCAATGGGGCTGACCAATTAGCCATCAACTTTTATGAAGCTTATGAATGAGGTACTAAAGCCATTTCTTGGTAAGTTCGGGGTAGTGTACTTTGATGACATTTTAGTGTATAGTCCAACTATTGACGAGTATGTTATGCATTTGAGATTGGTTTTTGAAGTGTTGGACGAGAGAGTTTGTATGCTAATCTTGAGAAGTGTGATTTTTGTACTTATAGCATCACATTTTTGGGGTTTGTTGTGTCTAATCATGGGATTAGTATGGACCAATCTAAGGTGAAAGAAATTGTAGAATGGCCAATTCCTACCAACTTGTTTAAAGTTAAGAGTTTCCATGGGTTTTGTTCATTTTATAGGAGGTTTATTAGAAATTTTAGCACCATTACTAGACCAATAATAGATTGTATGAAGAAGGGAGAGTTTAGATGGTGACCACAAGCCACAATAGCTTTTAGAAAATTATAAAAAAAGCCATGACTAGTGCACCAGTTCTTGTCTTGCCAAATTTTGCCAAACCATTTGAGTTAGAATGTGATGCAAGTGGGATAGGCATTGGGGCTTTTTTGAGTCAAGGAGGTAGGCCGGTTGCATTTTTTAGTGAGAGGCTTAATGAGGCTTGGAGGAAATATTCAACTTATGATCAAGAATTTCTGCCTTGGTGAGAGCATTTAGGCATTGGAGTCATTACTTGTTGGCTGCCCCGTTTGTCCTTTACACCGATCATGAGGCTTTGAAATACATTCAAAGTCAAGCACGTTTAAACAAGAGACATCCTACATAAGTTGAATATCTTCAAACTTTTGATTTTGTGTTGAAACATCAACCTAGTTCCAAAAATGTTGTTGCTGATTCTTTATCAAAAAGATATGTTTTGTTGATCAAATTAAACATATTTATGCTAATGATTCTTATTTTTGTGAAGTACGAAAATTTTGTGAAATTGGTGCTTACAAAGATTTTGTGAAGCAAAATGGTTTTCTTTTCAAAGGTGATGCTTGTTGTATTCCAAATTGTTCACTAAGGTAGATCATTTTAAGAGAGATACATGGAGATGGACTAGCTAGCCATTTTGGCAGAGACAAGACTTATGCTTATGCTCAATCCCATTTCTTTTGTCTGAAAATGCTCAAGGATGTAGTAAGGCTTGTTTCTTCTTGTAATACATATAGAAAAGGTAAAATGGGCTAACAACTAACTAGCCCATATACACCCTTGCCTATACCAAACCAGCCTTAGGAAGATGTAAGTGGACTTCATTTTGGGTTTGCCTAGGACCAGGAGAGGTTTTAATTCTATAATGGTTGTTGTGGACTGCTTTTCTAAAATGTCTCATTTCATTCCTTGCACTAAAACTATGGATGCATCACATGTTATGGAATTGTATTTTAAAGAAGTTATGAAATTGCATGTGCTGCCTAGATCAATTGTAAGTGATAGAGATGTTAAATTTCTTAGTCACTTTTGGAGAAATTTATAGGCAAGATTGGAGACTTAATTGAAATTTGGCATTTCTTTTCATCCCCAAATTGATGGTCAAACTGAGGTAGTCAATAGAATTCTTGGCAACATTCTTAGAAGTCTTTTAAAGGATAAAACCAAGAATTGGGACACTTAGTTAGCTCAGATCAAGTTTGCTTACAACTCCTTAAAAAGTAATTTTACTCAATTCAGTCCTTTTGAACTTGTTTATTGCACTAACCCTTTGAGCCCAATTGATTTGACTCTAGTTAAGTCAAGCGGGTAATTATCTAATGTCAAGGTTGAGAATAGGGCCCAAAAAATTGTTGAATTGCATAAGAAGGCCCAGGAGAATATCTTGAAACATAATGCAGCCTACAAGAAGCAAGCTAAGTATAGAAGAAATGTGGAATTGAAAGAAGGTGACTTAGTGTGGGTTCATTTGAGGAAATAAAGGTTCCCAAGCAAGAGGAAGTCTAAGTTAAGCAACAGGGCTGATGGTCCATTCAAGGTGTTGAAGAAAATTGGGCCTAACGCATACAAGATTGACCTACCCAATTCATACAATGTGTCTAATACTTTCAATGTAAATGAATTGAGCCCATATTATGAAGATTTAATGCATGACAGGCCTTTACTTGATGAAAATCCATTCCAAGAGGGGGAAAATGATGGGGGTCCATCCAATAAAGTCTTAGAAGACGTTGCAAACATAGGCTTGGGTACAAATGATGAAGATGGTCCCATCATAGAAGAGGAAAATACTGATTGGGCTTAATCATGAAGTTGTAGGTCCATTTGAAGCCATTTGGGCTTTATAAGGCTACAACTCATACTGATCCATTACCTTATGATGAAGACGAGTTTGGGAAGCCCAAGATGTCCAAAGAGGCTACTGGTCCATTGGTTAGTGGCATAGATTTGCGACTACCTAATTGAAGCTAATAAGAGCAATTAATGCTCATTATTTCCATTTTTTGAACTTGTGTTATCTTTCCTTTATTGTATTGGATGTTTTAAAAACTTAATTTTCTGTTAAGTTAATTAAGGCCGCAGGCCATAAGGGAGTGCAATGGGGGGTCAGGTTCGTGACTTTCCATTTACAACCTTTTCTTATTTATTTACTGATTTTATTTCCATTTTTTAGACACGTGAATCAATTAAAAAACAATATCAGCCAATTTTTGATGTGATTTATCATTAGGGTTGTTAGCTTTCCAAAACTAACATTTGGGGTTTGATAGTTTTCCAAAAACTATTTTATTTCTACATCACCTTGATCTTATCGTTCATATCTCCCAAACCGTACATCCAATTCACGCAAACTTGATATTTCTAGAACCTCTACACAGAAAATCCTACAACTTTTGTCAAGACCTTGTCACAAAATTCCCAGCCAATCGATCCAGAATTCATCCACAATCAAACTGTTTCCACTAGAACCTATTCACCAAAATCTGACTTAACTTATCCAATCAACCTGAGCCTTAATCGGCCTATTTTGCCACCAACTTTACACCCAAATCACCATCAATGACCTAGATGAAGATCAACTTAGGATAAGGTGCTTGCCATACACATTAAAGGATCAAGCCAAGACATGATTGATGACCCTCTACTTAGTTCATTAACTACACGGAAAGCGGTGGACAACAAGTTCATAAGAAAATTCTATTCCCATCAGAAGACTTCTGAGTTGTAACATCCCATTACCTGTGGGAAGGTTAGGATAGTAAATATGAGTGATTAATGAGAGATTAGAAAATGCATTCCATGTTCATGCATAATATGACATGCACATACACGTGAATAGTAAAATTTTGCACATGAAAATGACTGTACATGCATTCGTTGACATTCCGGGTATAATTGTTTCTAGATGTGATTTCTATTGAGAATTGTGGTTTTGTGTGTTGAAGATTAATTTTGAGATTTTATTTGTTGATTTAGAATTTTTAAAGTCTTAGGAAAAATTTTCTGAAAATTGTTGGGTATTTTTCTTGAACTAGGAAAATTGCCAAATGGCAAAACTATTAATAAATGGTAGTAGAAATTACTATCAAATGGCAATGGAAATTTTGATAAGTGACTTTAGGATTTATTTTCGAGTGCCATTGAAAATTGGGGGACAATTGGAGTAGAAATCGAAATTGATTGGATTGGTTAATTAAAAAGAGCTACTGCAAATTCATAGAAATTGGACAAATGTCCAAGTCTAAGGTCACTATTCCTTCATTAAATTGAAAGACCAATTAGATGGCCTTGCATTTTGTTCTCTCCTTCTTCGTTTTCATGACCATCTTCTTCTTCTTCTTTGTGGGTTCTCTTCTTCTTCTTGTCATTTGGTTGCTAACCTCCTCCAACACTAAACCTAGCTTGCTCATCTCTTGCTTCTTTTTCACCTTGCTCTCTCTTTCATTCTCACCATAAACCTATCCTTAACACCTTTGGAAGATAATGATCATGGGTTGTTGGTGATGCTAGGAATGTTTGATATTCTTGAAGATTTTGGAGCTAAACCAAGTAAGTAGGGCATTAATCATTATGGGTTGGTTAAATGAAACTAAAATGATGAGTAATGTATGATTGATGACTTGATTTTATAAATTTTTATGTATGTGTCGTAGGTGATGGGAACTTGATGTAATTTTCTTGCTTTTGGATATGTTTGATGATGCTTGATGAATATTAATTCATATATTGTTTTAGAGTTGTGTTTTGAGGGTGAATGATCTTCATGATGGGGTGACAAATGAGTGCAGAAAATTGGTGGGTTAATGGATATGTTTATGTTCTATTTTGGGTGTTTATGATCAAGCATGGAATTTAAATTGTTATGAATGATAATGACTTGAAATGAAGTTGTGAATGAGGAATAAATGAAGTAGACAAGGTGAGCTTGTTATGAGTTGTGTTAGGGTAAGAATTGGAAACAAAAAAATTTGGTAGTGGAGCTAGAAAAAGTTGCAGCAAATTAATCTTTGGTTAGGTTTCTATGAAAGTTCACCGTGGCGAACTTGAAGAACTAAGTGAGGATTTCTTTCAGGTAGAGTTCACCGCGGTAAACGCGGCCATCTCTAGGTTTCACCATGGCGAACTTGTGAATTTTATGCGAGAATTCCTCTTTGGATGAGTTCGCCGCGGCAAACTTTTCTCTACACTTAATATGTCTCAGTATTTTTGGAATATATTTTTATATAGTTATCCAAATTGACTGATTCTTTATTTGAAGTAAACTAGAGACATAGGGATACAAATCATCTTAAGAAATCAAATTCTTAATCAGGCTCTAAGAATTTCAATTTCTAGGTGGAAGTTGAGTATAGGGTGCTTTCTCTGAATAAAAGCAGTCTGAAAATATTTTGAGTATAACTTTCACATTACTGAACCAAATTGAGTGATTTTAGTGTCAATGGAAACATAAGAAATAGAGGAACACTTTTCTAGAAGAGAGTGTGACCAAATTACATCAATTTCACACTCTGATTTAACATGAACAGAAGACCCGAAAGAGTGTCATGGAAAAATCTAAAAGTAAGCCAATGGGAAATGAATTGTGATTTTAATGGTTTTAGTGAGGCATAAACCTAAATATAAATTATAATTAGATGAGTTTTGATATGAGATTGATTTTGTGATAAAATTGTTGGATAAATACCCAGGATTGTCATGAACATGCATTGTACATTATTTATTTCATACATGTGTATTATTGAATACTTAGGATTTGTGCAAATTGTGACATTGTGTATATTATTTGTGATAGAGGAGCAATTGGAACGTCAACCTCCAGACATTGCCGGAGCTTCTAGGCATTAGCTTTAGGAGCAACTGTGAGTAACCTAGATGGTCTCATTTAATTACTTGTTTGCTTAAATTATGTTTTGAATGATAATTGAATGTGTTTAATTGTGGATTCCGAACAAAAGGTCCGATGAATGTGACTGTGGATTGAGATATTGAAGTGCTACTTGAATGTGAATGTGAAGGCCTAAGTGCTTTATAATGTGAGTGATTATGGTACATGTATCCATACATGAATGCATAATCAGATAATAGCAGTTGTGACCAGAGTAGCCACCGATCAGAGCTTAAAGCTCAACGAGTAAAAATGTGCCTCGAGCTTAAAAGTGATTAAGAGCCTAAGTCTCACTACATAAAATGAGCCCTTTATCTCCCAAGTAGATTATGGATAGTTAATAATGAGCCCGGTATCTAAAATAGATACGGGATAGTTCAGGCGCTCGGTCACAACAATGTAATAATTGGAAAAGTGTCTCATAGCATTCCATATGCATTTGATAAGTATGTTTGATTGATTGAAATGAATAATCACCTATGCTTGAGTGAAAATGTGTTACATGACCTATTATGCAAAATTGTGGATTACATGCTATGTGAAATGGTGTGTTGCATGAATTGAGTGAACTATTGATGATGGTTACCTCATTGAGTTCGCAAAACTTACCAAAATTACAACGTTGTCTTTTCAGGACCGAGAGATGACTCTAGCTACTGAGAGGCTCTACCAACTGTGTAGATTGTGATTGGCAAGAGAAGTCATGGCTCAAAGATCGGTCAGCTGGGATTTTTTTGGACAGACTAGATAGACTTTGCATATTTTCCTCTTTTATGTTGCACTTTTGTATTAGGCGGTGATGATGTACATGCAGTAAAGGTTGAAAGACAATGTAGACCTTCAGTTTTTATGCAATGAAATGAGGAAAAAGTTAGTTTTAAAATATTATGATTTTCTTATGATGCTTTATAAGTGAATATTGATATGATGCCATGTGAAGTGAATGTAATGATAGAACGTAGCTCGCCCTTATCATAGGTTATGTATCAGAATGACCTCTGGGTGTCTCGGTGTATATCCTGCGGTAAGGGGGCACTACATGAGTTATAGAAAAAGATATCTACCTTCACTGATATGGAGGGAGAGTCATTCCATGAGGCTTAGGAACACTTCAAACTCCTACTCATTTAGTGTCCACACCATTATTTTCCACTTCACATGCAGAACTAGTTCTTTTATGATGGATTTACACAACAATGTTAGTATACGGTAGACAATGTAGCTGGAGGAGCTGTGAGAGAGAAGAAGACCGAAGAAACGGATGAGATCTTTGAAATGTTGAGAGCTAATTCTCAACAAAAGAGTGTGAAGGGAAGGAGACATAGAGTGTATGAAGTGAGCTTAAATTAAGAACTGGTTATGCAGTTATTTGAGTTAAAAAGGTATATAAAGATTTTGACTCTAAGACTGCCCTAAAATGTTGCAAAGTATATGGTATACGTGGAAGTTGTGGTCATGGAGCTAATGTTTGTTCTTATTCTTGTGAGCCTTTTGTAGATGGGGAAGAATAAGTGAACTCACTCAACGATTTTCAAATAAGGGAGCAAAATGATCCTTACTTAAACATCTACAACCTTGGTTGGAGAAAACACCCCAATTTTTCATGGAAGAAAAAAATTCCATCAGCATAGCCCTAACCACAATACCAAAATTTTTAGAGACTGAATTATCACCAAGGGTAATCCTCATTTCAAAACTCAACAAGCAAGCCTTCTTTGGAGAAAATCTTAAATGTGTTTATTCAGGTCACAACTCAAAATCAAGAAACAGACAATAAGAGGTTTGATTCTTTGGAGGCATCTGTGAAGAGGATTAAGATCCAATTAGGGCAACTCGTGGCTCAAATGCACAACAATCAGAAAGGGAAGTTGCCCAGTCAACCCGAGTAAGCCCAAGTAGTCACTATTCTAAAAAGTGGTAAGGTAATCGATAAGCATGTTAAAATCTCTTCTAATCTATTTAGTGCCAGTAATCAAGAGGAGGAGAGCCTCCATAACAAAGAAGGTAAGCAGAATGGAGGAAGCAATAGGCATGATAACCCTTAAAGTAAGGTTCAGAAAGATGAAAAACTAGGGCATGCAACTGACTGTAATGAAGGAACTAGAATGCATAAGGTGATTGATCCTTGTAGACCACCAATGTTATATCCAAATTGTCTTAAGGAACTAAAACAAGATAAGTAGTTTTCCTATCTATGTAGCATGCTTTCTAAGGTCAATGTTAATCTACCCTTGCTAGATGTGGTCAGGAACATTCCATCTTATGTCAAGTTCTTCAAGGAACTAAGCACCAAAAAATGAAAGTTTGAGCCCAAAGAAAAGGTGTTAATTTTAGAAGTAGCAAGTGCAATTCTATAGCCGCATTTACCCCCCAAAATAAAAGAGTCAGGATGTTTTATCGTGAAAGTATCAATGGGTAATGGTGATAAGGTTAAGGGTATGCTTGATCTTGGAGCGAACATAAACATTATGCCTCACTCTATATATGAGAAATTGGATCTAGGATAGTTAAGACCTACAAACATGTGTTTGAAATTAACTAACAGGTCAATCCGTTATCTGAAAGGAATAATGGAGGACCTGTTAGCGAAAGTTGGAGGATTGATTGTTCCCTTAGATTTTGTTGTCCTAGACATGGAGGAAGTGAAGGAGAAAGAAAAGGAGCAATCCATACTCCTAGGGAGTCCTTTTATGGCCACCACTAACGTTTTGATTGATGTGAAGAATAGGAATTGACCATGACCATTGATTGAACCCAAGTTTCCTATATCAATTGGTGACAATTTCATAGTTTTTATTATACTTCTTGGCTATTATTTTCGAATTTTGTGCTTAATTTAACTCTAGAGTGCTTGCCTTGAATTTATGTAGTTTAATGGTAAAATTGTTACAAATAATTAGTAATTACACTGAATTGATTTTTTTAGAACAATTGATACTGCAAACTACTACCTTTTTTATTTTAGGAGATTTAAGAAGTAAAGCTAAGGAGTGAAGGCCAAGATGACAAGTCAACGAGGGCAACAGGCAAGTTTGCCACGGTGACATTGATGTTTCATCGCGATAAAATCTGAAGATTTATTGAAGAGACCTTTCAAGAAAAGTTCGCCGCGGCAAAGATAATGTTTGCACTGTGAGGAAAGCTGAAGTTAACTTAATAAATATTTTTGGAAAAGTTCATCGGGGCGAACTCATCCTCTCACCATAGCGAAACCTTCAAGTTGGCGCAAATCCAAACTATTTTTAGCAAACTAATCGACTATGCAACCCGATCCATCAACCTAGTTTATGAAAAAAGACCTATTTTAGGCAAAGTGACAATAGGGGATGAGCCGACACACTTCATACACATATACTATCATCTCATTCATCTCCATCGACGACACCATCATCTCCTCTCTTCCATACCATTTTCTTCCACTTTTTCACCGTCGGTTGCTACCATAGGTATCTCTAGTAGGTTCTCAGTTATGAAGTCTGTAAGAGCTATGTGTGGCTAGGCACCTCTCTCCTTTTGAAGATGTGACAATGGCTTCAGTTTAACGGGCTTAAAAAGGGAGTAGTTTAATCCACTTTTAGCTATAATTTATGAACTCCTAGGTTTAGGATTTGTAATTTGTAGTTGAACATTCTTGATTAGAGTTTAATCAAGTGTTGGATATTCGATGTGTGGCTGGGATTTGTTGATGTAGAACTTTGAGCTTAAATATATGAAGTCTCATATATGTCTATTTGCGATCTTGTTGAATCTCTTTTATCTTGCATAGTTGTGTTTGATATTGAGTTGATTTGAGATCCCAAAATGACTTGTTGCATTAACTTACCCACTACACATACTAAGGGCATTTAATAAGGTCTTAAGAAATGGAGTTCATTGATTAATACCTTGGACTTAAAGAGTTCTTTAAGGTTTACCCATTTGAAACTTAGTGATTCCCACTCCTATCAAAAATTGATTTCGAACTATGATAGCCAAAGCTCTTTTTCAAGAAGATATTATCACCATTTGTTCATTGTCTTTATCTTTCTGTTTTTCCATTCCCAAAGATCCAAAAATACATTTTGCACAATTTTCTTACCATTCCATTTAATTTAGTTAATGTTCCCAAAGATCAAAAATCCCTCCTTACTAATTTAGCTTGCATTTCATGACATATAGGTTAGCTTAGGTCCATTCGTTTAGTTTCCGATTAAGTGAGGCGACCCTGTGGTTGCATCCTATATTGCAATCCTTGGATTATATTTTTTATTTGACCTCCAAGGGTATAAACTAAGGTCCAAATCAAAATGACACCATTTTTGGGGAACCAAGCAATTGGTTCTCTAGGTTAGCTTTTGTAATTTTTTTGTTAAGTGAGGTTACTAACATTTATTTAGATTGCATTCTAGATTGTTTAGTTTCATACTTGTCAATAGTATAGGATTTCATTTTCTTTACTTAGCATAAAATTTTGAAAACAAAAACAAACAGGATACTGAAGTTTTTGCACTTTTCATACTTAACATTTTTGTACCCACAAAGTTTTGAACATTTCTTTGATTGCTTTTCGATACATACATACTTTACTTGCATACATACTTTCAGAGACCTACACACTTGCATCTATCACATCTCGTCTTTTTGTTTGACTTTGTGTGATTGCAAGTAAATTTTGTTACATTTTATTTTCACTTGAATTGTTCCCGTGCATGCCCCAAGAAGCCAAACTTCTACCTTTCTACCCTGAAATTGATAGACATTTGAGAAAGATTAGAAAGGAGAGGACAGAAAAAGAGAGAAGTCAGGTAGTTGTTGAAGAGGAGTCTAGCCAGCCAAGTAGTGAGAGCGAATCAATAGAAGGAGTAATTATGGCTGAGAACCTAGCTTTTCTGCAAAACCCTAACCTGAATGCTAATCAACCTAGGAATGGTGATAATGGAGGTAATGGGGTGCAGGAGCGAGTTGGTGAGAATAACAGAAATCAAAGAAAAAGGACCATTAGGGAAGCAACTACCTCTGATGTGAATTATGACCCATTTACTGCTGCTTGTCCTAATTTTGATGTGAATTTTGAAGTTAAAGGATTACTCATTAACTCTTTTCCTAAATTTCATGGCTTAACAGAAGAAGATCCCTACATCCATTTGCAATCTCTGTCCATGATTTGTCAGAGTATGAAACCTATGGGAGCTTCACTTGATCAAGTACTGTGGAACGTTTTTTACTTATCCTTGGATGGAAAAGCAAGGGAGTGGTAAGCCTCCCAAGATATGTGGCGAATGCTTACCATAGTTGGGCCAATCTACGAAAGGCATTCCTAGAGAAATATTTTCCAGCCTCCAGAACTTCATCAACGAGGAAGGAGATCTATTCAACACGTCAAGATTATGATGATTCACTCTATTACTATTGGAATCGCTTCCAAGACTTGTTGTTCAGATGCCCTCACCATCAGATACTTGATGAGTAGCTAGTGTAGTATTTTTATGATGGCTGAAAAGTCAAGATAAAGGTATGTTGGATGTAGCATCGGGAGGTTCTTTGATTTACCTTATAGCTTCGAAGGCATGGGATTTGATCAAGAAGATGGATTTAAATCATCAACAATACAGTGTTAAAGATATCAGAGGTGTACATAAGTTGGGAGCTTCGACAGTCCAATCCAGAAGAATCGAGAGTCTGGAGTCTAAAGTTTACTCGTTAGAGAGTAAAGTGACTTCACAGTTGTCCTTCATCACTATAGAACTGAAAAACATGAGTGTGCATTGCCTAACACCTTCCATGGATCTTACTGCACCCAATTGTGATATTTGTAGGTCAGTAATGAACATATCTAGTGTCTATTCTGGTCATTATAAAGAGGTGTTTGCTGTGTATTAGAGTCAGCCCAATAAAAAATGGGACCCTTATTCCAACACCTATAATGAGGGATGGAAAGCAAATCCCAGGCTCAGTTGGAGGAATGAAGAAGGAAGAGGTCCGAACAAATTTCATCAAGGTGGAGGAGCTGGTACTTCCACAAACTAGTTCCACAGCCAACAACAAGCTCTAACTGTCCCACCAAAGGAGGACACTAACCAACTTCTGCATAATATGATGGCACTGATTAAAGAGGAAAGGACTTCGAACAACAACCAGTTCAATTTAATAGCCTCTCTCATTCAATAGGATTCTTCTAAAAACGCTGCTCGGTTTAATGCTCTAGAAAAGAGAATGGAGAAATGGGAGACAAAAGCTGAAAATATCAACTCCTACATCACTCAATTATCCAACAACATGAGTGAGAATCAAGCGAGAAGTAGTGGAACTATCCCCTCCAATACTATTATGAACCCCAAAAGCTTGAATGCCATAACCCTCTGAAATGTGAAACAAGTTAGGTTAAGAAATCAAGATGAGGGAGAAGATGAAGAGGAGATTGAGAGTAGAGAATTGCCTTCAACAACTAAGAGAGTGAAGAAGTCTGAAAGTTCCAAAGAGAGTGCAATTTTGACTAAAAAGGAGTCAAAACAATTAAAGAGCAAGGAAGCGAATTCTGAAACCAACCTGGAATCAAGTAAGCAAGGATCCCATGAAGCAAACGATAAAGAGGTAAACCTGAAAGACCTTCCTTTTCCAAATTCGTATTTGTTTAGCAAAAGGATGACTGATTTTAAACATGAGAAAGATGTCATTGATTTGTTCAGGAAAGTGGAAGTCAACATCCCCTTGCTTGATTTAATGAAAAGGGTTCCTGCATATGCTAAATATCTTAAGGACTTGTGCACCATCAAAAGAAAGTTTAGACCGAATGAAAGAGTACAAGTTAGCTCAAATGTGTCTGCACTGTTCAAACCCCAAATACCAGTAAAATGCCAAGACCCTGAATCTTTCACCATCCCGTGCATCATAGGAAAAGTTACTATAGGACGAGCCTTGTTAGATCTAGGGGCAGCCATTAATGTGATGCCTACGTCGGTCTATACATCATAAGGAGTCAAAAGTCTAAAGCCTACATCTGTAGAGTTACAATTGGCTGATAGGTCTCTTAGGCATCCAATGTGCATCATAGAGGACATTTTAGTCCGGGTAAAAGGTTTGGTCTTTGCAATTGATTTTTATGTACTTGACATGTCTTCTGAACTTGTGCAGGACACTACCTTGATTTTTGATAGGCCCTTCTTAAGGACTACTAGTACTATGATTAGCATGAAAGAAGGTACCATCACCATGGAGATAGGCGACCAACAAGTGAGCTTTAACATGTATGAAGCTATGAAACATCCCCATGAGGATTATTTGCTTTTAATGGTTAATATGCTTCATATTGTTATTAAAGATGCATCTCTGAGTTTGAACTCCAATATGTTTACTCTAGTTCTGCATTGAACTCATTGAATTCTATAATTGTAAATGATGACCCTTTAGGAGAAAGGTTTTCCATTAATGTTTCAGGTGAATCTAGAATTGTGGACATTAACACTGAAGTAGTAAGTGGTCAAGTTGTCTCACCACAGCATGGCTATCTACCAAATGGTCCCTAGGAGACCCCACATCCTCCGTAATCATCAAATTGTTTCTTTCCTTCACTTGTTTATTTACTTTTGTTCTGTGATTGACTAGGACATTGTGGATGCATTAGTACGTTGAATAAGTATGGGGGAGAAACCAATTCAGTAGGACCTTAGTTTAGCTTTTAGTTTAAGTAGTTTTTCAATTCAATAATTCCTCTCCTGTTTATGTTCGTTTGTACTTTTTGGCTTGATGCATGATACATTTTCCATGTTTGAGGCAATTGATGTGATTCAATGTGTTGCACTTTGTTTTCTTAAGTTCTTCTTATGCCTAAAGACTTTGTATATGATTTCTAAGTGAACTGAGTATCCAGCTGGTGTCTTTTGTGTGTTTGTGAATCAAGTTTTTTTTTTCATTTTTGTCTTTGATTGTTTTCCTTTCGGGTAACCTTCGCTGTGGCGTGAAGTCCTCATCACCGCGACGAACTTACCTTGTTTTCCTTCATGTTGCTCTCAGGAAAATTTCACCGCAGCGTGGATTCCACATCACCATGGTGAAAGTTCCTTACAATTTTCCTATTTCTCTAAGGTAAACTTCGCCTCGTCGCCGCGGTGAACAAATCTCAATTTTTTCTATTCCTCTCAGGTATATTTCACCGTGGCGTGTATTCCATGTCACCGCAGCAAACTTCCCCAGGTTCTTCTTTGTTCCTTTTTAGTTAATTTCGCCGCAACGTGAGTTCATGTTGTTGCGGTGAAACATCGATATTTCGCTGTTTTCGTGACTAAGGTTAAGTTTGCCATAGCAAATTTTAGCGTTCACTGCGGTGAAAGTTTAATCTATGCAAAATTGACGCGGTGAAATTACCCTTCCACCCTTATTTTCTCTTAACCTTTCATATTCCCTCTGTACCTTGTTGTCATTATTGTAACACCCCACTCTTGCAAGGCACGTGCCCGACATCTTGAGTGATATCCGAGTTCGTGCCCCGCGAGGTTGGCATGCTAGAGCACTCAATCATTCAAAAATAGATATAATTGTTTTTAAACAACAACAAACATATGCGGAAATCATAACCAATTCCGGCCCACTTTCATTAATAACCATTTTCAATCAACACAATACAATCAATAGAACTTTAATAGCCAATTGAGGCCCATTACAAATATAAAACACTTTAGTCATAATGTCTTTACATTCCACCATAAAAACCTTTGTATACACATTATACAAAAATTTGGTAATACATTATTTTACAGAAATCACGGAATACAAATTTATTCAAAAATAGGAAAACACTAATGCAGACACGAACTGATCCCGACTTCTATCCCTTACCTGTATGATGTAGGGATACTCTCGTTTGCCTAACGAGGTATTCTTCTAATCCTGAAAAATATTTGAAAATTTTGGGTGAGTTTTGCGAACTCAATGAGTGGACATCATCGATGGCTCACCCAGTCATATAACACATAAATCACATTCACAACATTTCAAATTTCACAATCAATACAATTTAATCATTCATATTATGCGTATGAAGTGTGCATGAGACCCACTTTCTATTTATTACTTTGTTGTGACCAAGCACCTAAACTGTCCCGTATCTATTGGATACCGAGTTCATTAAACATTGAGCCTGAGGCTCTGAATCACTTTTTGAGCTTGAGGCTCTTTTCACACTTTGAGCTTTAAGCTCTAAATCATTGAATCACTTTCAGAGCTCGAGGCTCTTTTCACACTTTAAGCCTTAAGCTTTGAATCACTTTTTGAGTTCTAGGCTCTCTTCATACTTTGAGCTTTAAACTCTGATCGGTGGCTACTCTGGTCACAACTCCATTATGTTTCATGCATTCATGAAATGGAATGCCTTAATCACATTTGTACATTCTCATTCACTCACATTCACATATCATCGGACCGTAGTCCGACATTTAACATTAGAGTTGAGCATCACTTTTTCATTTATATGCATGATCACACTTTCCTTCGGAACTAAGTTTGGCATTTAACAACTAAGTCATGTATCACGTATTTCATCCAATTCATATACAAGGAGCACTTCAATATTTTATTCAAACATCACATTCATCGAACCTTCTGTTCGGAAACCAACATAATCAATCACATTCATAACATCATCCAATAGTCAATTAGTACAAAATTCAAACAAAACAAACAATAAAGTGAGACCATCTCGGTCTACTCACAATACGCGCTAAATTATCATTTACTTCCAAATTCTAGAAACGCCTGAATGCGAACACTTAACCTGCACAACTCATTTATGCAAGACACATATTGCACACTCATTAATAATGGCACAATTATAAGCATTTATTTGTTCACAACTGTGTATATGGACTATGTACAATGCATACTCGATGACAATCTCGGGTACCTAACCAACTTCATAACTTAATCACTCATCATTTCTTTGAATCATACACTCAATCCTTTGTTAATTTGATTTCAATAACTCATCCACTAATTTTTCAATACATACCCGTATGTAACTAGAGAAGAGGAAAAACAGAGTATATATATATATATATATATATATATATATATATATATATCAATATTTCCTCTTCATTCCTATTTCATTTCAGCTCACAAATCACAACTAAATCATAAATCTATCTTTTTTCATAATCATCCAAAAACCAGAACACTCACGCATTTCATCACATTTTCTGCACTTCATCACTTTCAATTTTTCTGCACTTCTAACTTTTGTATTTTCTTCATTTATTCCTCTAACTATCACTTTAATCGTTCTTTCACATTTCCAAACATCACCATACACGTATCTCTTAACTATAAATTCAATTTTATCATCTCTAAAAATACTCCAAAACTTATGTAAATAAATATATATATGAACAGTAAAAACATCAACATAACAGAGCATTAGATATTCATGTTTTCAAATTTTATCTGCTCTCATCACATACACATTTTCATTGATCTTTCAACTCCAAAAAACTAGTTTAATACTATCCCATAACATTTCAGTCATCAAATCCAAAGAAAATCACCATGTACGACACACTAAATCTCCTCACTCGTTTTCCAGAAAATAAGAATATCACTGTTCTTAACTATTTAGCAGCGAACTAATGATGCATGCTTCATTTCATACAAAAATACATAATCATAACAAGCTTACTTGTTTGAAGCTCCAATAGCTGCAAAATTACGTAACCCTAATCCCTCATTCACCCACGTACATAAACTTGAAAGTTGACAGGGAGGTTCGGTTTTTCTTGGGATAGAAGAAAGAAATAACAAAGTGGAAGTGATGATAAACAGAGGAAAGCAAGATTTAACTTTGGTGAAATTTGATGAAAAACTCTTTGTGGGAGCAACTCTAGAGAAAGAAGTTTTGAGAAAGATAAAGACAAGTACAGTAGCTTGTCCTTCAAGGGTAATAAAAATCTTAACTTTATAGCTTGGACACATGTCCATTTCTTATCCACTTATCCACTTCCTTTCATTAAGAATTACTTAAATATAATTTATACTTAAGTTTAAAACTCAATAATACCACTACAATCACAATTTATCATCCATTAAATCATTTTCATATTTTTCCATAAACATAGCATTCCAGGTCAACTTTGCATGTTCTTTTTGACCCCGATACTGAAGTTATTTTGTAACACTTTCTTCTAGAAACATATTCCCTTATGTCTTAGTCTCCATTGACACCAAAATCATTCAATTTGGTTAAAAGATTTGAAAGATATACCTTAAACATTTTTGTACTGCTCTTGTCCAAAATAGTTCACCATGCACAACTTCCATCCAAAATTTAAACATCTTAGAGACTGATTCAAAATTCTACTTCTTCAGATGATTTATAACCTTATGTCTCTAGTTTATTCCAAATTAAAAATAATCTCATTTGGAATCATACAGATCCAGATATAATCAAAATACTGAAGTTTGTTCACTAAAACAATACCAATTCACTATTCCAACAGATTCCCTCGCTTTCATTCAATCAATCTTTTTTCCTCTCAATTCAGAATGCTACCAATTTTTGTGGAGAGCTAAAACAATGTCTTAGGAATCCAATGGATCAATAATCAATCATTTGGAGGTCTAGATAAGAATTTATTATCGAAGGAAGCAAGATGGTTCGGCTGTACAATGTTCAACAACCGTTAGAGAGCACTGTAGCTTGACAAGACAATTAAACATTCACTCTTGCAATTAAATCACGGGCATGAGTGAAGAAATTCAAGCCTGTGTAGGAGTCACTCCCATGAGAATAAATCATGGGTGTGAGAAAAGTCATGGGTGTGAGAATAATTCCTGGGGGTGAAGAAAAAGACAAAAATGTTGAAGAATATACATTGTCACACACGTCCCAGTTTTTGCACTCTAACTCTCTCAATTCCATATTGTTGTGATTTTTTATGGAGAGGTAGAGCAATGTCTTAAGAGTCCAATTGTTCAAGAACCAAGTCATTTGGAGGTCATAAAAAGAAGTTATAGCCAAAGAGTGAAGGATGTTCACATCACTCCCCTTTCACTGCACCTTCCTTATGAAGCACGATCGTGTAATTCCAATTGCTTCTCCATTGTTGTTGGACCAATGGTGGTTGACAAATTAAATCCCACTTATGTTTTGATAATAATAAAATGTATAGAATTGGTTAAGAAATTATTTAAGGTATTTTGGGATTGTTATTCATTGTGCAAATCAAGATAGCATTAATCTTTGATGGGATTTCCTTAAATGTGCTAGAGATATTCAAAGATGAAGATTATGGGAAGATCTTGTTAAATATATCCGTTGGAGTCATCACTAGTCGACTAAAATGTGGCAAGTCGACTAATAATATTCAGATATGTAAGTGGGGCATGAAATAAGTCGACCAACTTGTTACAAGTCGATTATTAATCAAGTGAACAGTAATACTAGTCGACTATAACAGTACTACTAGTCAAATATCATGGTACTAGTCGACTGATTGAGGAAGCCTGCAGTGAAAAATGTTAATACTAGTCGACTGTAACAGTACGAGTAGTCGACCATCAGGTCGCTGACTATAAGGAACTAGTCGACTATAACAGCTCAACTAGTCAACTATCAAGTGAAGCTGACCAAACTTTATCCGAATCATTCAGAAATGGAAAGGAAATAATTTAGCAACGTCTATGAACAATCAGCAACGGCTAGTAGACTT
>JANIJH010285034.1:0-20232 GCA_024520975.1 Erythroxylum areolatum
GAACAAAACACTGATTTCTTCCATTAAAATGCAAGTCCACTTAAATCCCTTCAAGAAAATATTAAATCAATTAAGTCCCAATAATTAAATCAACAAGACGAATAAAAAGGAATAATTAAAATACAAATATTAGACAAATATGCACCTATCATTGAATAAGTCACTATATGGAATAAAACCAGCTGGACGTAATTGGTTCTAGAAATTTTCTAAAGCACTCCTAGATGTGGGATTCTCATAGTCACGATCAGATTATTCCTTGTTTTCTCGCATCCAAATTACTTCTCAAACATTTGTTCTGGTTTATGTCTGATGATGTCATCCTCACTGGCAATAACAATAACACCATTCTAGCACTGAAGTCGTATCTGGATGCTCAATTCCATATCAAAGATTTAGATCTACTAAATTATTTTCTGGGCATTAAAGTGGCTCATTCCTCTAAAGGGATATATTTATCACAACGAAAATATACATTGGATATCCTCGATGACACCGGCCATTTAGGAGCAAGGGTTGCTAACACTCCAATGAAGCAACACCTTAAGTTAACCAACACTGACGGGGCCCTGCTTGATGATCTATCTATGTATCGATGGTTGATTGGTCGACTGATTTATTTAACCATCACAAGGCTAGATATTGTGCATTCGGTCCATATTCTTAGCTAATTTATGCATGAACCTCAAAAGCCATATCTTGATGCAGTTTTTCACTTGCTTCGCTATCTAAAAAGGACACCTGGATAAGGCATTCTACTTTCATCACATTCTTCCCTTCGTATCATAGCTTATTGTGATTTAGATTAGGCCAGTCACCCAATGTCGAGACACTCCACCACTGGATTTTACACCTTTCTTGGCTCAGCCTCGATATCTTGGAAAACCAAGAAACAAGATGTTGTCTCTCGATCGTCTGCTGAAGCTAAATATAGGCCATGGTAAGTACAGCTAGTGAGTTGCAATGGCTTAAGTATTTGCTGCGAGATCTTGGAGTATCTCACAATCAACCAATGACACTATTTTGCGACAATAAGGTTGCCCTCTATATTGTAGCAATCTGGTCTTTAATGAGCAGATGAAGCATATCGAGATAGACTGCCACTTCATTCGTGACAAGATTCAAGCAAGATTACTTCGCACAGGTTTTGTTATTTCACAAAAACAGTTGGTAGACATTTTTACTAAGTCACTTGACAAGGATGCTTTCCATTCAATTCTTTTCAAGTTAGGAATTACGAACCTCCACGCTCAGGGAGTGATAAATCTATGTCATCTACTACAAAGGTTATGGAAGTCAACAGGATCAAGAAGGAATGTATCTTCTGCATATTTTGTATACAGTTGATATCACAGAAATTATAGTTAAGATCTTTCCTAATTTTGCCGTTACCTTTTGCTGTAAACATGTACATTTGCTAACGATGAAAGTAATGCAAAATAAGTTCTTAGCCCACAAATCTCTTCTCTTATCAGCTTGCAGTACGGAACAGTGAGGCAAGAGACAGGTGGCGAGCGTGAGTGGCAATAGGTGGCTATAGTGAAAACTCTTGGTTGAAAATCCCGAAGGATGTAGTTTAGCAAAAATTATGGTTCAACAGTAATTGTTTCTAGCACAAATGAAAATAGAAAAATTAAATGCAAAATAAATAAATCAACCGAGATTTGGTAACGCAATTCGGCATATCTTGCCTTCATTTGCAGGGCGCTTACCCAGCTTAATTACTTTCACCTGTAATACAACAATAGTTTTACTCAAGGCATTACAAAGCTGACTCACCCAACTCTTGACACTATCTTTCGTCCTCACTACCCATGAAAGTAAATCACATCCAATAGTATGCCTCTTACTAACCTCAAAAAAGGATTTTTTAACAGTATTTGATAATAAAGGATGAAAATAAAATAACTCAAGTGATTGAAATAACAACGAATATAAACAAAGACACTTGCGAAAAAAAAAACAACTTCCCTAATACTATAGCTTCGTCAACAAAAGAATGAGAAGTTGGCTAACTAAAGAATCTGCTGTGAAGTTTCAATATCATCATTAGACCATCCCACACACAACAGCTGAAAAGTCACCAACGACACAAACATCTTTCCATAAAAAACGTTACACGTTATGAAGCTGCAAAAATACTAAGACTGCTAGAAGTTTTTCATATAAAAACCACTATTATTGACAACTCAAAAATTCCCCCACAATAGACAGAAAACACAACTCCCCCAATCTGGAAAAATCACCAACAAAATAAACGCTTCTTCACCAAAACATTACAAACAATGGAGCTGTAAAATCCACAATGCCTGTTGAAATTTTACGTTCACCATGACCACTATTGTTAGCCACCAAAAATACACACAACCTACTCCTAATCAACCTAACAAAAATCACCAAAACAATCAAGAATATCATCTATTAAAATCACAAAAATATTTGGAGTTTTCATACACCACAAATCACAAAAGATAGCCACATAATCAACACTCGATTGATAATCAATAGCCCCATAGGAATCAGGCAAACCACCAGAGAAACCAACTGCCAAATTCCACACACTCAACCATTAAGACAGCCCTCAGTTCTTGTTCAAAAATTGGGGAATATGCAGCTGCTAAAATCACCCACAATCAACAATCTTATAGCCTTAAAATTACCACTTCATTGATAATTAAAAATAGCCACCAAAGGAACACGTAAAATCATAAATAACTAGCTACCTAGACTCCCAATCGAAAACCAAGACATCCCTCAATATTCATTCAAGAATGAAAGAATACGCAGCAGTAGAAAATCATTACACACACCTAAAACCTCAGCACATAATCACAAATCACCCAGCCATGTTATGTAAAAACCAAGAGAAATCTCAGCTATCAACGATAACAAATAAAAGAAAAAACACAGCACCAGAAACGTTCATCCCAACTGATGTGATACTTCAGAGAAGTTTGCAACTAATAAAATTATGGCTTAACATAATCAGCTAGTAAAGATCATCAAAAATCACTCTAGGAATTTCATCTGCCAAGTCATCCAAAAATGACACCATTCAGCCCAAAACTTGCATAAAAATAACAACAATATAGCTGCAATTGTAAAATAAATCTCCACAGATTATGTTACCTTAGATAATCATTATTCCCAAAATAAGCTATACATTAAATCCCATCTTGATTAGGATTTAAAACCTAATCAACCTTATCTTGAAAGAATCCCATATAAGCCCAACTAAATCAATTTATCAAATAATGCCCAAAATTAAATAATAAGATATCATAACGTATATCTTAACATTGGTGAATGAGTAAGAAGAGTGAAGATGTGCGCGTGTTGTTGGACATATGGTTTGATGTCTTTAACTTTAGTTTTTTCTTCAATTTAATCCATAAAAGTTTAAATTACAATTCAGTCTTAGAAACTTTCAATATTTCAGGTACCGGTCAGTATTTGTAATTGGCACGGTACCTATATTTTGGTTGCCATTCTTTGGTTGATACAGAATGGTACCTATAACCATGGTATTAAGCCCTTTAAACCTAAAATTTAAAACTCGAAGAATTCAAGATTTGTCTATTAAATTTAAGTCGAACAAGATCAAAATACCAACTTTAGAGATCCATCTTCAAAAGTCATAAAATTGACACCTACTTTGATTCTTCTTTTTGTCTCTGTGATGGTAGGGTTTTGTCATTTAATATAACTACATAACTAAAAGACATAGAGAAAACATTGGTTTACTGGTCTGATGGAGATACTGACTAATTATTATAATAGCCATTGATGAAGAGTAAAAATATTAATTTTGACATTTCTAAAAGTAATAACTTTGTACTATTGACAATCATCACAAGCTAATTATAGACCGATTTTTCCATGAAGAAATTCACAATGCAATGGATCATATTTACAGGTACTATTCTTTACCCTTTTATTATTTATCTTCTTCATTTTTTCCCTCCATTAACTTAACCTACATTTTTGTTTGGTCTTAAAGATGTTGGTTGTAGGGCAGTGAAGAGATATTCTCAGACATCAATTGTCTTGCCATTAGATTTAGGTTGCTTCGAATAAACAGATATGATGTCTCTTTAGGTACCTTTATAGCGATTTGTGGCAATTGCTCGTAATCAGCGAGGTTTAGTTTATAATCACCTTAATCATTTTGTGATAGACACATTAGAACTGGTACTGTTGTCGCTTGCAACTAAATTAATACCAACTCTAAAAATGAAAAATGTAGTTAGTGAAGAGTTGAGATCGTTCCTACGAGAAATTTTAATGGTAAAGATTATATGAGTTCAAAACTAAAACAAAAATGGGGGGTTTAATTCACGAAAATTTAAGAATTTAAAAACGGCTAAAATTTGAAAATTAAAAAAATAATCAAATCTAGAAATTCAGTAAAGAAACCTTAGTTTTGGGTCACTGACGTTATCACACTAATACGGATCCTCGATATAAAATTCAGTCCATTATCAAGCATTCATTGGGTGATGTTTTCTCTTAAGATCAAATGAATAGAAACATGTATTCTAAACCTTCTTATTAGTCAACAACTTAGATACGATCTTAAGTTTAATTGATTAATAGCTTTAAGAACTAAGAAACCAATGAACAAGACAACACATGTACGACATGCATTTAATCAAGTTAAGCAACTTTTTAGAAGTTCCAAGTCTAACGTAAAGATGGTAATCCTAATTGTCACTTTTGATTAGTAAAACTGAACATCAAATCCTACTAATCGGGCTATTAAACAAATCAATTCCTAGTTGCATACCTAAAAATCAACCAATTCAATCATAAAAAGCAATTTGGAAGACACTCAACATCAATGAAAAAAACTCATTTAGAAATCTCACACATACTAGATGATAACGTGATTCCCTTCAACTAAGAAGAAAGATTTAGCTACTCATAACGAAAGTGAAAACCGACAAAGAAATAGCAAAATACAAAGTCTTCATCCCTAGTCTTTTCCTAGAAATTACGAAAATCCTAGAAAACTACTGCAAAAAATTAAACTCCCTAAATTTATATTTATATTTATATTACACATATATAATTTAACATATATATCAACTATAAGTGAAATTAAAAGAAAAGGAGAAATGAAAACCTGAAATTTCATTCAATCAAATATCTACTTAAATCTTATTGACTCCAATTCTTATTTGGTACAAAATCTTCATCATTAAGAGAAGCTTCATCATCACCATCATTCAAATTCATTGCACCCAAGTTAATCCCATCAATCAAACTTAGTTCCTTAAAAACCCAATTTGCCTAAAGATCATTATGATTAAGATAAATTGGATCTACAAAACTATTTGTTCTTTTAAGAGTCCTAGTAAAAAATAAATTAAATTATTATAAAATTACTAGAAATTACATTCAACTTAATAATGATAATAACATACATTTCTCGAAGCTTTAAGTTGCTTTGAACAAAGACCAGGTTGTTTAATCATTTGTGTTCTAATTTATTTCTTTTCTTGAAACAGATGAATTCAAATATATTCCAATTCCTTTCACACCCTATTGCACTCACATATTAATTTAGAATTTGAATTGCAAATCTTTGTTATTCTAGAACACTAGTCTCGAATTAGTTTCACCAAGCAACTGTAAGATAAGAAAATTAATATTATAAACAAAATAAAATGATGATTAATTTTCAACAAGTAAAAAAAGTTAAAACATATATATTTGGATTAACCTTGTCTCTTTGACGAATAGCAATGAGTATCCCAAAATTGTTAGGAGCATCCTTATAAACCTCCATTTGTGAGCTTAGGAGATCTTGCATCATCTCATAGGAAACAGTTATTATAACAGTTAATAACATTCCTCTATTAACTTCAGTTTTCATTGTAAAATGTGGTCTAAAATAGACATTACATTTTAAAAATGCCCCAACTCCAAACAACGGAGATTAAAGTTGTTTTTCCCATCGCTCATTGATGACTGCAAGATAAGGTGTGTATAAAGAAGGTCTATTTTTTAGATGACCTTGATTGCTTCCTTTTCCCTCTTGATGACATCATTTTGTAATGATCATTATTTAATGGTAATTGTTTTTGGCATTTAGTGGCGATCATTGTAAAAACTAAGCTTTCAAGGTTATGTGTGTCTAGTAGGATAATCTTCTTCATTGCCAACCTGTTTTTTGGGGATCTAGGTTTAACTTTTATTATTCTAGCTTGGTAATGGTCTTGTTTTTAAATCTTTATACGTATATTGCCTACTCCCTCTATTTATATTTAGTTTTGCTAGTTTCTTTGCCTAATAGTCTATTAGCCGAGCCTAGTGGATAATAATTTTTTACTCTTATTATGCTCTATTATTTGAGAGACTCTATGCACTTTTGGGAATAGCCTCCTTGGATGTGTAGGGGCACTGAGTTAGGAGGGATGGCCTTGCATATCAAGGATAGAATACAAGCCAGCTTGTTGGTGCGTTTCATATGTAAGAATAAAAAAGGTGATGACAAAATATGGGTAGGCTTTTGGATCATTGGGATCCCTACAGGGAAGTCTGCAAAATTAGGAGAGATTTTAAACAAGTTGAGATACATATAGCGTGCATCCAAGAGACAAAGTGGACGGGGGCTAAAGTGAAGGAGATTAATGAGTTCAAATTATAGTACTCAGGTGGTTCAAGAAGATAGAATGGGTAGGTATCTTACTTGTCAAGGAACTTAAAAATCAAATGGTGGAGATCAAATGGACAAATGATAGGATTATGGTTGCTAAGATTGTGATTAGCAATGTTCTCCTCAATATGGTGTGTGCGTATGCACCTCAAGTAGCTTTGGATAAATAATAAAAACGACAATTCTGGGTAGAGCTAGATGAAGTGCTTCAACATATTCATATTATAGGGTAAGTTACCTTAGGAGGTGATTTTATTGGTCATATAGGGGCAGTTTTAGAGAGGTATCTATGGACTCATGAGAGTTTCGGGTACAACGCTATGAATGATAGTGGGATTGTTATATTGGACATGGCAGTAGCTTTTGAGTTAGTGATCAAAAATTCTTGATTCAAGATGAATGAGGAGCACGTGGTGACTTTTAAGAGTAGCACCACCAAAACTCAAATTGATTATTCCTTGTAAGACGGAACGATCGAGCTAGGTGTAAGGAATGTAAAGTGCTTTCAAGAGCATGCTTAGTAACTCAGCATAGAATGTTAATTTTGGATTTGGAAGTTAAAGGATGGAGGAAGAAGCAAATTACTAGGAGGTGTACGAAAATTAGATGGTGGAATCTAAAAGGGGACATAGTGCAACAATTTAAGGATAGAACAAGAAATGGAGCCACGTGGACATTGAGAAGGGATGCTAATCAGATGTGGGAGGGAATAGCATCCTTGGTACTAGGTACTGTCATAAAAATCTTGGGAGTTTCTAAAGGTTTAGGGTGGTAGGATGGAATCTTGGTGGTAGTCTGAAGATGTCCAAGGAAAGGTGAAGGCTAAAAAGAGAGCATACAAAGCTCTAATGGAAAGTACCATAGAGGCAGAGAGATACGCTAATAGAGAAAGGTATAAATTGGCAAAGAAGACAGTTTCAATGGCTAAAGGACAAGCTTATGAGAATTGGTGCAGGAGTTTGGATACAAACAAGGGAGAAAAGGAAAATGTCACAACTACAAAGGAAAAAAACTACTTAGTTACCCCAAGAAGTTATGGGAGAAGGTAAATGAGAAGAGAGTTAGAAAAGTGGCTTTTATATCGACCAACCAATTTGGCTTTATGCCTGGAACATCTATGACAAAAATGTTACATCTCCTTCGAAAATTAATGGAATATTACAAAGAAAGAAAGCAAAATTTGCATATAGTTTTATCGATTTAGAAAAGACATATAAAAGGGTTCCTATGGAAATCTTATAGAGGTGATTGGAGGCTAAGGGAGTTCTTATGTCATATATGCAGGTGATTAAAGATATGTATAAAAGGGCAATGACTAACGTACGGATGATAGGAGGAGACAGTAAGAATTTTTCTATTGGTATGGGGCTACACCAAGGCTCTACATTAAGCCATTTTCTGTTTGTAGTAGTAATGGATGAGCTTACCAAGCATATTCCATGAGATGTGCCATGGTGTATATTATTGCTAACGATATTGTCTTAGTGGATGAGACAAGGGAGGAGGTCAAGGTCAAACTAGAATGTTAGAGGGAAACATTAAAGTCAAAAGTTTTTAAAATAAGTAAGGCTAAGACTGAGTACTTAGAATGCAACTTTTCAGGACATCAGGTGGTTAATGATATGGAAGTAAACATTAGATTTAAAGTTGTACCACAAAAAGAGTGTTTTAAGTACCTAAGATCTATCATCCATAGCAATGGAGAGATCGATGACGATATAGTCCATCGTATCATATTAGGGTGGTTTAAATGGCGAAGAACAGTAGGGTTCTTATGTGACAAGAAGATCGCACTCAAGCTTAAAGGTAAATTCTATCGAATGGTAATTCGTCCAACCATGTTATATAGAACGGAGTGTTAGCCCACCAAATGCATACATAACACTAAGCTTTTAGTGACGGAGATGATAATGCTCCAGTGGATGTGTGGCATTATCAGAAGAGACTAGGTCTGGAATCGTATGGTGAGAGACAAATTATAGGTGGCTGGTATTAATGACAAGTTGTGACAGACAAGGCTAAAGTGGCTCAAACATGTGAGAAGGAGATACCCTGATGCTCCAGTGAGACGATGCGAGAAAATAATTCTTAGAGACTGCAAGAGGAAAAATGGAAGTCCTAAAAATAACTAGGGAGAAGTGATCAAGAATGATCTGGCAAGGTTGGATCTTACCGAGGAATTAGCTCGTAATAGAAAACTCTGGAGTACTAGGATACGGGTAAAGGATATCCCTTAAAGAGAGCATACGTAGTCTTGCACGTTCTATGATGTCGGATACTGTGAATCTCTTACGTTGTATTTACCTCTTAGGAAGTCTTGTTTAATTTTCTAGTCTCTATCTATCTAGTTGTTAGCCTCGTTGTATCCTACGACTTGACTTTTCAACTTAAGTTTATACAAAAAGTTTTTGCATTTAAGGAGCTCCTTGCCTTCGTCATCAATCAAGATTGTAGCTTTGATAGTTTCTCATCTACCAGCTTCCAAAATGTTTTTTGTCACAATTTTTATTTTAGAATTATGTATTTATGTATTTATTTAGTTTAATTTTAATAGTATTATTTGTTTATTTTTACGTATTTCTTTATTTCAGTTTTTCTCTCTATCGATGGGCCATTTAGATATGGTTTTTTCTACTAGTTAGGGATAAAGATATTTACTGTTAGACCCTCCTAGACACTTTTTTTTAATTATCTTCATGTCATATTTGCATGTGGGTCTACCGGAAACAACCTCTCTACTATATAAGGGTAAGGCCTCATATTATCAGACCTCCTCAGACCCCGTGTTGATGTGCGATTTCAACTAGATGTTGATGATGAATCATTGTTAGTAATGAATTGAACGATGATTTTTTAGGCAACTTTATTCACAATTTCATCAAATATCTAAACAAAACATCAACATTTTTAACAAGGTCAAACATTACCCTTAGTAAAATAAACTAAAAATTGATAATGGGTTTATGTTTTCTATTTGTCCAACCATCACTCATGATTGAATATCCATAAGTTGCCCAATCATCCAAATAACTCTTTTATTTCATAAATAGAGCTACTTAAAAGTTTACCTCTATAGTCATCAATTGGAGAAGCCTTATATCCTGAATCATAATAAGAAATAGCATCCACCTTACACTAGTAATAATAAAATTGGGTAGCATTAAATGATACATCAGAATCATACCACCACCTAGCCATTGCCATGTTCACATTCTAAGTCGCTTCTTTAAATTATAAAGCACTGCAGATTAAAGTCTTAACTTCAAGAGTTGTTTGTGGTGCAAAAAAATTAGACACATGTCTTCCTTTTTTTTTCTCACATCAACATTTCCTTCTTATTGGGTAAGACTGACACTACCTTCAACGTCTCCACTCTCATCTTGACCATCGAAAAAGAAAACTTCCACAACCAATTTCATAGTTTAACCTTTGTCTTCTATCTTTTTCATGTCGATACTTTTTAAGTAAAGTCTTTTTTTGTCATTTCAGGTCATGATTCAAAGTCTTTTTTTTGTCATTTCATGTCATGACTCACTTTTTTTTACAAAGCTCTAGTTTTCCTTTAATCTCAACTAAATGTTTCTTTAATCTAGTGATTCTCTTACCTTTCAAATGTTTATTGCAATACACACAAATAGTATAATTCTTCATTTCAGGAACCAATCTAGCATAAGCTTAACCTGGATTATTAAATCTTCCTGAAACGACTGAATTATCAGGAATACTTAAACTCTCCTCCATGTATCTATAAATAAATAAATGAAGACATGTATCAAAATTAAATTAATAAATTCATATTTAAAATATAGCTTTTGTATATAATATCATTATAAAATTATAAAATTTCAATATTCAATTATAAGCATATCCAGATTCTAGATAGACTCTTTCTTACATCTTTCTTTATAATAGCACACAATGTAAAAATGATTTTTTAATGATAATACACATTGCAAAAATTATTTAAAAACTTATAATTTCACATTATGTTAAGTAAACTAATGAGTATTTTCTCATCCGTTTACATACTATTTTCTACTATGTATTTAACTACCCATAAGATAAGATGATGAATGTATATTTTCTATCTATAAGATATGATTAATATTTGTAATATTATTTCCTAATGAGAATAATAAACAATGTAAAAATGCAAACATTTAATTTTCTTAACTTAAATTACATATATTAAATTATCTAATTATATATAAAATCTTATATTTAAATGATTAACCATATGTTAAATACCTTTTATATACAAACAATAATTAGTAAATTATATGTTTCATATAAATTAATTAACGAATTAACACTTTAATGAATTAAATTTGATCTCACTTTTATGATTATTAAAATATCAAATAAGATGACATGTTCTTGAATTATATAAATTCACTATACGTAAATATTCTTCCATAATTAATACATAATATTATTTTGAACTCATTTTTTTATGAATTCACAATGCCTAAAAGTTATCGAACTATACACAATTCACACAACCAATTCCAAATTTTAAACCAAAATTTTCTCATGCATATTTTATAAATCATTCAGAAATCACACATTACACAACAAAAACACAATGCAATTGTAATCCATAGTTGAAATAAGCAATCTAAAACACCAAAAAAATCAGAAATTACAAACAAGTTAGTGAGGGTCAAGGGTCGAGTTAGGTCAGGTTGGGTTGAGTCAGGAATGGTCAGGTCGAGTTGATGACTCAGTTCAACCAGATGAATCCAGATTTTGATTTTTGCAATCTGCCCAACGATGGACAGATGGGTTCTTTTAGTTTGTGTGTGTTCCATCTGCTATCATCTTGAAAATTACTTCGAAACGTCAATTTCTCCTCCACATGTGTGTCAGTCCATGGCTTCTTTTTGTCAATTTCTTTGTGGTAAATTTTATTAGGCATATTTTTAGGGATATTATTTTGTACATATCTGTATTGATAATTTTTCCTATTTTAGAGATTTCTTGTTGCTCAATTTTAGGAGTTTACTTTGTTTAGGAGTCTGTTGTATATAATCGCATATGATGAATGAGAAAGAGCATGTTTTCTCTTTCTATTTTCTCTGTTTTCTACATGGTATCAGAGCCATAGTTAACCCATCAAAAGAAGAAGAGAAATATGCCACAGACAAGAAACCTTCAAACTCTTATACTCTCACTTCTAATGATAACCCAGGCAATGTAATTACTCAAGTTCAATTGAGAGGAGACAATTATGATGAATGGGCACGAGCTATGCAGACTGCACTCCGTGTTAAGAAGAAATATGGCTTTATTGATGGAACGATCAAACAACCAGTTGAGGATGCACTGGAAATCGAAGATTGGTGGACAGTCAACTCTATGCTGGTATCATGGGTGTTTAATACCATTGAAAACTTCACTCAACTATTTGACATATAGAGATTGTGAAAGATTTGTGGGATGACACCAAAGAGCGATTTTCTATTGGGAATAGACCTCGTGTCCAGCAATTGAGGTCAGATTTGGCGAACTGCAAACAGAATGGACAGGCCATTGTTGCCTATTATGGTCAGCTTAAAACGATTTGGGATGAATTGAACAATTATGACAAGATACCGGTGTGTACTTGTACCGGATGCAGATGCAACTTGACAGCTAATTTGGAAAAGAAGCGTGAAGAGGAGAGGGTTCATCAATTTCTAATGGGATTAGATGAAGAAGGCTATGGAATAGTACGTCCCAATATCTTGAGTACTGAGCCCCTGCCTAATTTGAATCGAGTGTACATGATGGTGGTGCAACAAGAAAGGGTGCAGATAGTAATTGTTAAGTCATCAATTTGCACTTATTTTATACTTAATTATCTTTAATGTGTTGAAATTACTATCCGAAATTAATGGAATTATCTTATAATTGTTTACAGATGATTTTCAACACCTTAGAGATGAAATTGAATCCAAAAGATGCAAAAGAATGAAGAAAATCCGAAATTTCAAATTTGACAGTAATTCAGTGACTAAGCATGGGCACGTCTAAGGATGAAATAAATCTGCAGATCAATTTTCAAAAGTCAAACTCGAGATTCTTATAATCTTTAAAGGTTATATTGCCATCTTTCAAGGGGATTGACCACCTAAAATTTGGGGATACATTATCTAAAGAGAATCAAGGAAAAATAGGAAGGAAATCGGAAAAACAAGCATAAAAGGAGACAGGATGATGTTCACGCAAGCTAGTTTTTAGGTTAGGTTTTAGAATAGGATTTCAATTTCTGCAGTTTTTCTCTTGTTTGTTCTTGCGTTTCTGCACTTTTTCTTTTATATTTTCGTTTCTTCAAGAAAGACCAAGGATGGAGACTTGTTATGATTTTATTTCATTGATTTCTATTTTCGTTATGAATAGCTAAACTTGTTTTCTTGGTTGAGGGGATCCATGTTATCATGCTAATATGTGTGAGATGGTTTGAATAAAGTTTTCGTTGTTAATAAACATTGAATATCTTCCGATCTACTCTTTCTAATTGAATTCATTGGTTTCTAGGTACGCAACTAGGGATTAATGTGTTCAACCGCTAGATTAACGAAATATGACGTTCAGTTTCGTGAATCACAAGTAGCAATTAGGATCGTCTTCTCTACGTTAGAGTTAGAAAATTCTAAGGAGATATTCGCTTGATTGATTGCATGTCGTACATGTATTTCACTTGCTCATTGGTTTTTGAATTGTAAAGCTATTATTCAATTAAACCTACGATCGTATCTAGGTTGTTGTTTAATAAGAATGCTAGGATACATATTTCTAGTCATTACTCTTAAAAGAAAATATTCCCAATGAATGTTTGTTAATGATTGCAGTTTTATGTCGACGATCCATTTTAGCGTGATAACATCGGTGACCCGAAAACTAAGGATAAGAATGTGGTGTGCCAAAATTGCAATGGGAAAGGACACGATGCAGATTCTTGTTTTCAACTAATAGGGTACCCTGAATGGTGGGGAAACAGACCACGAATGACTTCCTCTGGACGTGGTGGAGGGTGTAAACGTGGTGCTGGTGGTGGACAAGATAAGGCAGGACTTCCATGAGTAAACGCAACTCAAACTTATGGGACTGATAGTGGAAGAGCTTCCACAACTGATACATACAGAAAAGGAATTGTGGGTTTGAATGATGAGCAGTGGGCCACGTTGCTAGGAATGCTAAGCTCTCACAAAGCTGGTACTAATGAAAGGTTGATGGGTAAGCAAAATCTTCTGCCCTGGATTATCGATTCTGGAGCTTCCAATCATATGACTGGGGCATATGCTTGTATGAGTGAAGTGAGAGACATTGTGCCATGTCCAGTTGGGTTGCCTAATGGAGTGGAGACCATGGCAGTGAAAGAAGGGACTATTTTTCTTGGAGGAGCATTAAAATTGCAGCATGTTCTCTTTGTGCCAAAATTAACATGCAATTTAATTTCTGTATCACAACTCCTTAGAGATTCAAAGTTGGTAATTCAACTAACTGACAAAATTTGTGTTATACAGGACTAAAGTTCAAGGAAGGTGATTGGAATGGGTGAGCAACATGAGGAGCTTTATTTTCTTAAAGAAGCAGCTCCAATTCATGCTTACAAGATGGACAGAATTGCGTCTTTTGAGCTTTTGCATAGGCGAATGGGACACCCCTCTTCTAAGGTGTTAGAATTGATTCCTGAAATAGTTCATTTTGTTAAATATAATAATAAGGCTTGTGATATTTGTTTTAGAGCTAAGCAAACAAGATAAGTGTTTTCTTCTAGTGACAATAAAGCCAAAGAACGTTTTGATTTGATACATTGTGATTTGTGGGGACTGTATAGAGTTTCGGCTTCTTGTGGAACAAATTATTTTTTGACTATTGTGGATGATTGTTCTCGTGCTGTGTGGATATACATGTTGAATGGAAAACATGAAGTAGGTACTATTCTTAAGAATTTCATGGCAATGATTCAAAGGCAATTTAAGAAAGATGTGAAAACTGTTAGAAGTGACAACGAAAGTGAATTTGTGAGTTTGAAAAATTACTTTGATGAAAATGGTATTCTCCATCAAACTTTTTATGTTGGGACTCCTCAACAGAATGGGCGAGTGGAAAGAAAACATCGTCATAATCTAAATGTGGCACGAGCACTGCGATTTTAAGCACAATTGCCCATTGAGTTTTGAGGTTAGTGTGTTCTTACGATTGGGTATTTAATTAATAGAACTCCATCTCTGCTTCTAAATGGTAAAACTCCCTATGAAATTCTGTTTGGACAGTAGCCATCTTACAAAAATATTCGAACATTTAGATGTCTTTGTTATAGTCATCATTTGAATCGAGACAAAGATAAATTCGCTAGTCGGAGTTGCAAATGCATTTTTGTTGGGTATCCATTTGGAAAGAAAGGATAGAGGTTGTATAACTTGGAGACTTGTGAATATTTTGTTTTGAGAGATGTGGTGTTTGTTGAAACTGATTTTCTGTATGCCAATAAAAATGTTTTTGTTGATGATTTAAACAAATCTGGTGCTCAAGGATGGCATGGTGATAGTCAGGAAGTGGGTAATGTTGATGGGGAAGGCCAAGTCATCGAAAAGGGTAGAGAAGTTGAGGAAACTTGTGATGTAGAGACCTTGACTGTTGTGAATGCAAGCACTGAAGAGGGAAACTTGGAAAATAATAGTGTGGGAAGTGATGATGCTTCAGAAGAACCCTTAGGAAAGGGACATCGAGTTAAATTACCTTCTGTTCATTTAAAAGACTATGTGACTCACACCATCAAATTAAACCCCTCTGTGTGCTCACCACTCCAATCAACTTCCTCAGGTACTCTCTATCCTATATCAAAATTTTTGAATTATGATAAGATTTCCTTGCAACACCGGTGCTTTTTGGCAAGTATTAATGCAGGACGTGAACCTACCTCATATGCTGAAGCTGTCAAAGAAGGTTGTTGGAGAGAGGCAATGAGAAACGAAATACAGGCTCTTGAGGACAATGACACATGGACAGTAGTAGATTTGCCACCAGAGAAGAAAGCAATTGGTAGCAAGTGGGTTTATAGAATTAAATATCATTATGATGGAAGCATTGAGTGATGTAATGCACGATTAGTGATTCTTGGCAATAATCAGGTTGAAGGAATCGACTATCATGAGACTTTTGCTCCCACAGTGAAAATGGTTATAGTGTATACCTTACTTGTTGTTGCCGCTGCGAAGAACTGGAGTTTGCATCAAATGGATGTGCAAAATGCTTTTTTGCACGGTGATCTCGATGAAGAAGTGTACATGAAGATGCCATCAGGTTTCGCTTCTTCTTCTTTGGGCAAGGATCGTAAACTTCAAAAATCCTTGTATGGATTGAGACAAGCTCCTCAGTGTTGGTTTGCTAAGCTGGCAGAATCCTTGAAAAAGTTTAGCTTTTCGCAATCAGTCTCCGATTACTCTTTGTTTCAATTTCGGGATGGGGATGTTCAGTTAAATATTCTCATCTACGTTGATGATCTCATTATTTCTGGGAATGATGATGTAACTGTCCAGCGATTCAAAGATTATTTGAGCCAATGTTTTCAAATAAAAGACTTGGGATCTCTTAAGTATTTCTTGGGGATAGAGGTGGCTCGAAATTCTGATGGTATATTCTTATGCCAACGTAAATATGCATTGGATATCATATCTGAAACTAGTTTATTAGGGGCTAAACCGGCTGCAACTCCGCTTGAACAAAACCACAAACTAGCTCTTGCTACTGGTGCGAGTTTGAAAGATCCGACTCCATATAGACACTTGGTGGGACGACTTATTTACTTGACTATCACTCGCCCCAAGCTATCTTATTGTATTCATACTCTTGCTCAATTTATACAGCAGCAGAAGCAAGATCATTGGGATGCAGCTTTGCATGTTGTGCGGTATTTGAAGGGCAATTCAGGACAAGGCATATTTTTGGGTTCAAATTATGAACTGAATCTATATGCTTATTGTGATTCCAATTGGGCTAGTTGTCCCTTGAAACGAAGGTCTTTGACTGGTTATTTCATTCTCTTGGGTAATTCACCCATTTCTTGGAATACTAAGAAGCAACAGATTGTTTCTCATTTCTCTGCTGAAGCTGAGTACCGAGCTATGACAATCACAACTTGTGAACTTAAGTGGCTGCAGAGTTTGTTGGGTTTTCTTGGTATTGCTCGTTCTAGACCTATGCATCTCTATTGTGATAGTCAGGCAGCGATGCACATAGCTGCTAACCCAGTTTATCATGAACGTACGAAGCACATAGAAGCCGATTGTCACTTCATTCGTGATGAGATAAGTGCTGGGAATATTGTCACAGTGTATGTGCACACTTCAGCTCAGCTTGCTGATATTTTTAAAAGGTTTTGTGCAAAGACAAGTTTGATTTTCTTCTTCGCAAGTTGGGCATTCTGGACATTCATGCTCCAACTTGAGGGGGGGTGTTAGGCATATTTTTGGGGATATTATTTTGTATATATATGTATTGATATTTTTTTTGCCTATTTTAGAGATTTCTTGTTGCTCAATTTTAGGAGTTTACTTTGTTTAGGAGTCTGCTGTATATAATCGCATATGATGAATGAGAAAGAGCAGGTTTTCGCTTCCTATTTTCTCTGTTTTCTACAAATTTCCATGATAAGAAGACAAATTTGATATTTTTATTTTTATTTACAGGTCCCCAAGTCTATAGATTGAGAGTCTCGGTGAATATATGCACGCAATCGTAGTATAGTATACCCTCTTCATTGATTGAATGTGTTCGTAATAATTGATGGATTGAAGATTAGGAATTCATACTCAAAATCGATTTGACTAATTCTTAAAATGATATTTTTTTTCAAGTTAAACTCGTGTGGAACAGCTTAAATTTACGAACCAAAAATAAATGTTCCAACATAACTTGATTCATTATCATTTTTAAACGAGATCCAACTATTATTTAACTTCCATGCATATTTAGAAAATCTCTTCCTTATAAATGGATTTGAATAAACGTAAAAGGTTAAAAGTTTTTTTTTACAAAAATCAAGAGATTTTTTGTATAAAATTAAATTTAAAATTCAAGATTCAATGAATCCAGAAAAAATATTTAATAATGCACAAAGATAATTTTAATAATATCAAAATAATAATCAAATTATTATAATTAAAATTTTAAAGTACCTTTATAAATTATAAATCAATGATTAAAAAGTTTAACTAGTTAATTCTATCAATTCAACCATAAAAATATTGAACTATTTAATTTTTCGGTAATTAGTGAATACAGGGTATATTGTATACTAGTAAGTTATTAATTTGCGCTTTTTTATACTTAATTCTCTTCAATGTGTTGAAATTATTATTTAAAATTAATGGAATTATTTTATTATTGCTTACGGATGATTTTCAACACTTAGAGATGAAATTAAATCAAAAAGATGCAAAAGAATGAAGAAAATATGAAATTCCAAATTTAATAGTAATTCAGTGATTAAGCGTGGGCACGTCTAAGAATGAAATCAATCTGCAGATCTATTTTCAAGATTTAAAATCGAGATTTTCACAATCTTGAAAGATCATATTGCCATCTATCAAGGGGATTGACCACCTGAAATTGGGGGATACATTATTTGTTGAAAATTAAGAAAAGATAGAGAAGAAATCGAAAAAGCATAAAAGGAGGGTGGAGTTACTATTCTCGCAGCCTTTAGTGTAGGATAGTTTTCTGCAGATATTTTTGCAGAATTTCCATAGGATTAGTTTTAGTTTCTGCATTCTTTTCTTCTAGTTTTCGGCAACATAGTTTAGGAATAGTTTTGATGTTTTTTTGCACTTCTTCTTTTGTTCTTTTTAGCAGCAACTTAGGGATAGAGTTTACGTTTCTGCAATTTTTCTTCTGTTTTTGTGGATAGCCACTGTTGGTTCTCAATTTCTGCACTTTTCTTCTAGGAATTTTCGTATTCTTTAGGGAAAAACCAAGGATGGAGACTGTGTTTTGTTATTTCTTTGATTTCTATTTTCGTTATGAATAACTAAACTTCTTTTCTTGGTTTAGGGAAGCGATGTTATCCGTTATTATGTGTGAGATGTTTCAATAAAGTTTATATTGTTGATGAACATTGAATATCTTCTGAATTACTTTTTCTAATTGAATTGGTTGATTTCTAGGTGCGCAACTAAAGATTAATTCGTTCAATAGCTAGATTAAT
This sequence comes from Erythroxylum areolatum, assembly GCA_024520975.1. NCBI lineage: Eukaryota > Viridiplantae > Streptophyta > Magnoliopsida > Malpighiales > Erythroxylaceae > Erythroxylum > Erythroxylum areolatum. The sequence continues at coordinate 18,855 of JANIJH010285034.1, forward strand.
AAAATATTACGTTCAGTTTTGTTAATCATAAGTAGCAATTAAGATTACCTTCTTTACGTTAGAGTCGGAAATTTTAAAAAGATATTCATCTTGATTAATTGCATGTCGTACATGTATTATCTTGTTCATTGGTTTCTTGATTCTTAAAGCTATTATTCAATTGAACCTACGATTGTGTCTAGGTTGTTGTTTAATAAGAATGCTAGGATACATGTTTCTAGTCATTGACATTTAAGACAAAACATCCCCCAATGAATGTTTATTAATGACTAAAATTTTATATCGAAGATCTATTTTAGTGTGATAACATTGCTGACTCGAAATTAAGGTTTTTTCATTAAATTTTCAGATCCAATCACTTTTGTTAAATTCAGATTTTTGTTATCTATTTCTTAAATTTCGTGAATTGAAAACAACAAACTCCATTTTCGTTACTTTGTTTTAGTTTTAAACTTGCTAACCTTTATCGTTAAAATTTTCTCGTGAGAATGATATCTACTTATCACTACTACATTAATTTATATTAACGGAAGTTATTTTCTTTTTAAATTTAGTTACAGGTGATAGCATTACCATATACATTAGTGAACTCTAAACCAAACTTACCATATAATTTGTTGCATTGAATCGGGTCAAATGGCCCAGCTGGAGGTTGAAGAAGACCATTCGTTCAGACAACGTCATTTTATGTGTTTTTAATAACGGAATTAGTTGGTTATTTTGTTGTGATGCTGTGCGTTTTTATGGTGATGCTCTAGAAGCTATACTGTGCGTTTTGTATCTTGTTACAGATGTTGTGCGTCGTTTTGTCTGTTCTCATTAATCCAGATGTTGCGTTTTATTTGTATGTTGTTATTAAACATGATACTGCGCGTTCACTTTTGTTTTAATAACAGCACAGATGCTGCTGTGCATTTTGGGCTGGGCTTGAACCAATAACTTCACGGGGGTATGGCAAGCCTCTACCATCTAAACCGATGGCTTATGTCTGTATATACTATACGTTGATATTATATTTGAATAAATGTTCCACATAAAGCAGATTATTCTATATTATATTTATATTTTGCATTGTGAAAATAACATTACGGATAAAATGGTTTTAGTGATTAATTATTAAGACTTAGTCACAACAATCCTAATTATATATAAATTATATATCTATGTAATCAATCACATAAAGTGTAAAGACTTTTAATTGTAATTTATTATTTTAGTATAATAAATGTAACATTCCACCCCCGACGGGAATAGTAAAATAGTAATTTGGTCAGAGGTGAGAGTGATTATGACTGATTTGACATTTTTATGCATACTGGTATTTGTGAATAGTGGAATTGTTGCACATGAAAAATAACTGTACATGCATTCATGATAT
>JANIJH010286654.1:0-20190 GCA_024520975.1 Erythroxylum areolatum
GGTCGAACCGGTGTGACGTAATAATTATGCAATAATTATATTTAATTATATATAATATTAAAAATATTTAAAAAAATCAAAATAACCAAAATTGTCAGACCGGTCCGACCGGTCAATTGACCGGTTTTGACCGGTTCAAATTGGGTCAATTTATAACCGATTTTAGAGGATAAACCGGACCGGACCACCGACCGGTCACCGATCAGACCGGTCCGGTCTGGGTTTAAAAACATAGTCGATGACTAATAGACCTTTAATTAAGATATAAAAATATCTCGTCTCCGTGAACGTCATATAAAGATTAATTAATTATTATTTACACAGTAATTTAACTTATCTCTTAAATATGATTTAAAATGATAATTTAATGTAATTATAATAAATTATTGATTTAAATTAAATTTAATACATATAGGTCAAGTTAAAAGATATATTAAATTGCTATATCAAATAATAGTTGATTGATCTATATAAATGTGTCCTTGTTTTTGTATAAGGATTCTGTGTATAAAAAAGTATCAGATCTATAATACTATCCGAGTCATCGAGGAGGATTGGTTAGATTAGACCTGAGAGTTTGAGAGAAGGAGAAAAAACTATGTATTGACATTTTGATTAAAGTTTAACTTTTATCAACTGTCAGTTTTCAAGTTGATTGAATTTTATATTAAATTTAAACTTAATTTTAAAAATAGGGTTAAAAAGTTTTAAAAATCTTTAAAAAATCTTTACCTTTAAAATTTTCAAGAAAAATTTTATAATTTTTATTTTTCTAAAGCCTGATATGGAAAAATAAACAGATTAATATCTTAAAGAAAACTAACATCCAGTAGATAGATCTGAAATCTCTTAGATCCTACAAACACAACTTGAGAATCTAAGGTATATGAAACCTTAGACTTGGAAAATGTTATTTGAGGGCCTGTTTGGTTTCACTTCTGTTTTTCTGTTGTTGTTTTTAATTTTGGTTTATGTTTTTTTGCTTAAAAAAATGAAAATCTATTTGGTTGAGATTTGTAACATAAAAACTGAAAATAAAAACCTGTTTGGTTGAGATTTTTAATAAACTTATTATTATTATTATTATTATTATTATTATTATTATTATTATTATTATTATTATTATTATTTATTGTTAATAATAATAATATTATTAATTATTTTTATAAATTTCCTACTTACTTTTTTATTATTATTAAACTCAATATTATTATTATTATTATTATTATTATTATTATTGTTATTATTATTAAGTTATTCTTATTAATTTTATCATGATTAATTTATTATTATTATTATTATTATTTATTGTTAATAATAATAATATTATTATTAATTATTGTTATAAATTTTCTACTTGCTATTTTTAATACTATTAATTTTATTAATTTTATTATACCAAATTAATTATCTTATTATTATTATTAATTATTAATTATTATTATTAAATTTATTATTATTATTATTATTATTATTTCGAGATAGAAACTAGGGTTATGTTGATTTTTTGTACAAGAAAACATGTTATCAAAATTCAGAGAAACAATGTTTTTTAGTTTCTGTAAAATTGTTGTGGTTTTTTTATTTTCAGAAACAAAAAATCACAACAGCAAACCAAACACGTTTTACTTACCTGTTTTTCTTTTTATAAAAACGACAACAAAAAACGAAAGAAAAAAACAGAAACAAATAACCCCTTAAGAGCTCTCGAGAGTTGAACGCCACAAAGGATGATCACGTCTTCAATAAGTTCAGAAGTGTTTGAAAATCTAACGTAAAAATTTAGAGCGATAAACTCACACGAGAATTTGTTTTTAATTTCTAATCAAAAGAGATGTGTCTTCCCTTATAATGGGACAGGATATTTGTGGTATAAGAGTATGCCTACTTATATAGGGTAAATATCTAAATTAATAAAATAATTAATTAAGAAAATGGTCAAAAATTAAATAAAAAAATTAATTCAAATAACAGTATTTGGGATAATTTCCTTTAGAACTAGATTCTCTGCCAATTTTAGCCCCACGCTTAGTCTATGCTTGCTATAATGGTCCAATTGAAGTAACAGGACACCTCCTCCTCTGGTTCAACAATCGAACTGTTCATTTGAATTTCTCGAATCAACTTTGCTACTGACTCCTTAATTCTTTTAGCATGAGCTCGAGTTATTGGTCCAACTGACATATGCAAATGGTTTATTTTGGCCCTGTTCATATCAAAGCCTCAACTCTTAAACTTTGATTAAAAAATAATAATGAAGGATACACAATATGATATCATATATAAACATAACTAAGCTATTAAATTCAATTTGAAATGATTAAAATTGATTGAAATTAGTATTTAAGAAATTTATAATAAATTATTAATTTGAGCAGAATTAATTGATTCGGTTTAAATTTAAGATTTATGTTAAATTGTTATATAACACTTTTGATGTTCATATTATACGTATTTCGACATTGAAAATTTTTTTTCTTTTAAAAAATATTTTAACTTTAAACTTATTGACAGTCAAACCATTTGGTTCGGCAAGAACTCAAAATTCAAACTCGATCGAACTCAAGCTTACTTAAAAGATCCCGAGAATAGGTCCGAGTCTAATCCGACCTATTATATACTAATGACAATGCCTATCTGGATTTATGATGATAGGCCCATATTTAAAGCCCAACAACATGTACAATTTTAGCCACGTTGTTAAACGCTTCCCATTAACCAACTAGAATAGAAGAACTTTAACCATCAAACACCTCACTGGCTCTCGCTCCCTCTCTCTCTCTCTCTCCGTTCCTCAACACCTATAAAATCCTCCAACGCTCACATTTCCCTTCTTTATTCTCTCCCTTACCTTTAGGGTTTACTCTCCTCTCACGAGCACCTCCAACCTAATCCCCAATCGGAACCTCCGCAATTCGGATTGATTTGCGTTTGAGGTAATTCTAGGGTTTTGGATTTTCGTTTTGATTGAAAAAGGGGCTTCTTTGTTATTCTGTAAGATCAGATGTATTGGGAATCGCGATCCGGTCTGGCGTGATCGCGACCGTCGACTCGATCCCGGTGGTTCGGTTCTTGTATGGAAACTCGTAGCCGGAAGCGGGCGGAGGCCTCCTCAGCTGCCCCTTCATCGACTGGTCCTAGCACTCGCTCTCACAAACGAGCTCGCCTTTCCTACTCAGCCGCCGCCTCCGCCGTCGCCGCACCGACTACCGCCACACGCTCACGCCCCACACGGTCCCGACCCATCTCCATGGACCCCACAACCACCACGCCCGTAGAGTCTTCCTCCTCCTCCTCGCGTACTCGCCGGTCACGTAATGAATTGGATAAAGGGAAGGAAAAAGAGCATGAGGTTAGGGTTCGTGAAAACAGAGACAATCTGGGGATAAATATGGAAACTTCTAACAATAACCCTAATGAAGACGATGATAACGACAGTGAAGGTGGGGGAGTTGGTGCTTTTCACCAGAATTTGACCTCCGCGAGCAGTGCTCTTCAGGGTTTGTTGCGAAAGCTTGGTGCGGGTCTCGATGATCTGCTTCCGTCATCTGGAATGCCGTCGGCTTCGTCCTCACATCAATCTGGAAGATTGAAGAAGATCTTGTCAGGGTTGCGGGCCGATGGAGAGGAAGGGAAGCAAGTGGAGGCATTGACGCAGTTGTGTGACATGTTGTCAATAGGGACCGAGGAGTCTTTGAGTACTTTTTCAGTGGATTCTTTCGTTCCGGTTCTTGTTGGGTTGCTGAATCATGAGAGCAATCCTGACATTATGTTACTAGCCGCGAGGGCCATCACGCATTTGTGTGATGTGTTACCTTCTTCTTGTGCTGCCGTTGTGCACTATGGTGCTGTTCCGTGTTTTGTCGCGAGGTTGCTTACTATTGAGTATATGGACTTGGCTGAACAGGTGAGGGTTAAAGTTTGGTTAATTTGGTATAGAATTTCATTTTTTTCTAGTCACCCCTTTGATGCTTTGCTCAGGCAAGTTGTTGATTACTTTGTTGTCGTTGGACAAGTTTTTCTTGGATTATTGCTGAAATTTGTGGTTTTATGGTAAAACAGTCTCTGCAAGCACTGAAGAAGATATCTCAGGAGCACCCAACAGCTTGCTTGCGAGCTGGTGCTCTTATGGCAGTACTCTCTTATCTGGACTTCTTTTCTACTGGTGTCCAGGTAACTGATTTTTGTGAATTCGTCTAGTGTTAGCTACGTTGTGTGCTTTAAGGAACTGTAGGATTAGGGAGTGTTTTGTAGAGTTCGTTCATATTGAATTCTGTGCTTTCAGCGAGTAGCATTGTCGACTGCTGCAAATATGTGCAAGAAACTCCCTTCAGATGCTGCTGATTTTGTCATGGAGGCTGTTCCTTTATTGACAAATCTTCTTCAGTATCATGATTCAAAAGTAAGATTTTATTTTGTGTGTAATCAACCTTTTTTTGGTAGTTGTTTTTCGTGTAGTTGATGTTTTCCATCATTGTAGGTATTGGAGCATGCCTCTATTTGTTTAACTCGGATTGCAGAAGCCTTTGCTTCATCACCAGACAAACTGGATGAACTATGTAATCATGGACTGGTCACACAGGCTGCTACTCTTATTTCCACGAGCAATTCTGGTGGTGGACAGGCATCTCTTAGCACACCTACATATACGGTAAAAACAGTCATTGCTGTTGAGTTCTGTTGTCTTATATGTTTATATGGCTCTGATCTGACATGAAGCATGCAGGGTTTGATACGTCTATTGTCTACTTGTGCAAGTGGGTCACATCTTGGTGCCAAAACTTTACTTCTTCTTGGAATCAGCGGCATTCTTAAGGATATACTATCAGGTTCTGGTGTTTCTGCAAATTCATCTGTCTCCCCAGCTCTAAGTAGACCATCTGAGCAGGTGACTGCTGCTTCCTATGTTATTATAATTCCATCTGATTTGGGTTTCTGTGATTTTGTAGACTCCATCATTATACTATATGATTACTTTTTAGAAGATAGAATTTAACATTTCTGCTTTCTCTTTTGCTATATAGATTTTTGAGATTGTCTACCTTGCAAATGAGCTTCTTCCACCACTTCCAGAAGGAACAATCTCCCTCCCTATAAGCCCATTTTTGATAGGTTCTGCTGCGAAGAAATCTCCTTCAAGCAGCTCTGCAAAACAAGATGATGTAAATGGAAATGTTCTTGAGGTTTCAGCGCGAGAACAACTACTAAATGATCAGCCAGAGCTTCTGCAGCAGTTTGGAATGGATCTTCTCCCGGTGATGATACAGGTTGGTTTTTTGTGGATGGCAGCACATAGTTTACTAGAATCTCTTTGACATTTGCACTGGTTGCTCATAAAGTACTATTTACTTGTCCAACAGATCTATGGCTCCAGTGTAAACAGTTATGTTCGCCACAAATGTTTCTCAGTGATCGGGAAGTTGATGTACTTCAGCAATGCTGAAATGATCCAATCTTTGTTAAGTGTGACAAACATATCAAGGTACTAAACTTAACTCATTCATAATCTCTTGGATTGTATGCATAATGTAGTAGATTGTTGAAGCTATTGTCCTTTTTTTTCCCAGTTTTTTGGCTGGTGTGCTAGCATGGAAAGACCCCCAAGTGTTGGTTCCTTCCCTGCAAATTGCTGAAATTCTCATGGAAAAGCTTCCTGAGACATTTTCAAAAAATTTTGTTAGAGAAGGGGTAGTTCATGCAATAGATCAACTTATTTTGGCCGGAAGTCAAAATATAGAAACATCCCAACCACCTTCTGCCGAGAAGGATAATGATTCTATCCCAGGGACATCATCACGTTCTAGGCGCTACAAACGTCGTAACCCTAATCCTGAAGGAAATTTATCAGAAGAACGAAAAAATTCAGTATTGGCGCATATTGGATCGCCTCCTAGCTCTATAGAAATCCCTACGGTTAATCTCAATCTTCGTATGACGGTGAGTGCACGTGCTAAAGCTTTTAAAGATAAGTACTTTGCTGCAGATAATGGTGCTGCAGATAAGGGGGTTTCTGACGATCTTTTACATCTGAAAGAGCTTTGCATGAAATTGAATTCTGGTGTTGATGACCAGAAGTCTAAAGCAAAGGTTAAATCCAGAGCTTCTGGTTCTCGCCTCGACAATTGTGCCAACAAAGAAGAGTACTTGATAGGGGTGCTATCTGAGATGCTGGCTGAGTTAAGTAAAGGGGATGGTGTTTCGACATTTGAGTTTATAGGTAGTGGTGTTGTTGGCGCATTGCTTAACTACTTCTCTTGTGGTTACTTCTCTAAGGAAAGAATTTCAGAAGCCAATCTTCCCAAGCTTCGTCAACAAGCACTTAAAAGGTTTAAGTTATTTGTTTCTCTTGCACTTCCTTCCAGTATTGATGGGGGGATGACAACTCCTATGGCTGTTTTGGTTCAGAAACTTCAAAATGCATTGTCATCCTTGGAACGTTTTCCTGTTGTGTTGAGCCATCCATCTAGGTCTTCTAGTGGGAGTGGACGTCTCTCTTCTGGATTGAGTGCATTGACTCAACCTTTTAAGTTACGCCTTTGTAGAGCTCAGGGGGATAAATCTCTCCGCGACTATTCTTCAAATGTTGTTCTAATTGATCCATTAGCAAGTTTGGGCGCTGTTGAAGAATTTCTATGGCCTCGAGTACAGCGTGGTGAATCAGGTCAAAAGTCTATGGCATCTGCTGGAAATTCTGAATCTGGAACCACTTCAGCTGGAGCTGGTGCATCATCTCCGTCCTCCTCTACTCCTGCCTCAGCCACTCGTCGGCATTCTTCCAGAACAAGGACTTCTGTTAACATAGGTGATGCAGCTAGAAGGGAACTGGTACAGGAGAAAACTGCATCATCATCGAAGGGAAAGGGGAAAGCTGTTTTGAAGCCTACCCTGGAGGAGACAAAAGGACCGCAAACCAGAAATGCAACTCGTAGAAGAGCTGCAGTGGATAAAGATGTGCAAATGAAATCTGTAGATGGAGATTCAAGCTCTGAGGTAATTGATAATTAAATTTGGATTTTCTGGGTCCTCGTGTTATTTAATCTATCCCATGCTGTGAATCCATCTAGTGGTCTGCAGTTGTAGTAGAATTACTTGTATAATAATTAATCTTTATTTTCCTTAGGATGAAGGATTGGATATGTCTCCTGTTGAGATTGATGATGCATTGGTGATTGAAGATGATGACATCTCTGATGATGAAGATGATGACCATGATGATGTATGTTCTCCGAATCCTCTGTCTCAGTTGATAGTTATGTAGTTTATCTGATCCATTTTTCATGTTGCAAGCGCATACTATTCCCACTCTGTGGTATCTTCATCATGGGCTTTATCAAACAAAAGGAGTTTTTAGTTAGGTAGCTGATATAGTTACCAAATAAGCTTCTCAAACTCAACCTCTTTCATTCTAGGTTAACTCATTTCGATTAACTATGAATATGCAGTGGAAAGGAAGGAGAAATAACTTAGTTTTGTACCATAGATTGGATTTTTAACTGCCAGATATTATTTGGACTGAAACAATTTTTCGTATGTATGCGAGGGTTGGCATATGGGTGCCTGCTGTAATGGGTCATTTTTTGCTATGCTATAGTATTTTTTTATCATATGAAGCATTGTTTTCCTGGGGCTTCTAAAGCTTCAGAAGATAGACATGGTGTCTTGGATGTTCAGTCATATTTCCAGAGTGCTGTATAACATAGTTATACTGGCAACCACAACTATAATGAGGTCAAATTCTGTGGCTGCTTAACATTTCAACTGATTCTTTTTTCCTTTCTCACCGTTAATAGGTTCTAAGGGATGATTCTCTTACTGTTTGCATGGCTGAAAAGGTGCATGATGTGAAATTGGGCGATACTCCTGAAGATAGTGGTGCACCAGCAACAGGCGATGGTCAAACAAATCCTGCTTCTGGTTCAAGTAGTAGAGCAGCTCCTATCAGAGGATCAGATTCTACTGATTTTAGAAGTGGTAGCCCTTATGGATCACGTGGTGGTATGTCATTTGTTGCTGCTGCCATGGCTGGTTTGGGTTCTGCTAATGGTAGAGGGATCAGGGGAGGGCGAGATCGACAAGGAAGACCCTTATTTGGTAGTTCAAATGATCCTCCAAAATTGATCTTCACTGCTGGTGGAAAGCAGCTAAATAGGCACTTGACAATCTATCAAGCTATCCAAAGACAACTTGTAATGGATGAAGAGGAGGATGACCGGTATGCTGGCAGTGATTTCATCTCCAGTGATGGAAGCAGGCTTTGGGGTGACATATATACCATTACATATCAGAGGCCAGATGTTCAGGCTGATAGGGGTTCAGCTGGGGGCACAAGTTCTACTAATGCATCAAAGTCCAATAAATTGGGTTCTTCATCTGGTTCCAACTCTGATTCCCAGTTGCATCGTGTCTCACTTTTGGACAGCATCTTGCAAGGGGAACTTCCCTGTGACTTGGAGAAGTCTAATCCTACTTATAACATTTTGGCACTCTTGCGTGTGCTTGAGGGCTTGAATCAGCTTGCACCGCGCCTGAGAGCACAGTTGGCTTCTGACAATTTCGCCGAGGGAAAAATCACTACTATGGATGAGCTGACTGTAGCTGGGGTTAGGGTTTCAGCTGAAGAATTTATCAACAGTAAGCTGACTCCTAAATTAGCTCGACAAATTCAGGATGCCCTTGCATTATGTAGTGGTAGTCTTCCTTCATGGTGCTACCAACTCACAAAAGCCTGTCCATTTTTGTTCCCGTTTGAGACCCGAAGACAGTACTTCTATTCTACTGCTTTTGGATTATCTCGCGCTCTGTATCGTCTTCAACAACAGCAGGGTGCTGATGGCAATGGATCAACTGGTGAGAGAGAGGTTCGAGTTGGGAGGTTGCAGCGGCAAAAGGTTCGAGTTTCCAGAAATCGCATCTTGGATTCTGCGGCAAAAGTAATGGAGATGTATTCCAGCCAGAAAGCTGTGCTTGAAGTGGAATATTTTGGTGAAGTGGGGACAGGATTGGGTCCTACTTTGGAGTTTTATACACTTCTAAGCCGTGACCTTCAAAAAGTTGCACTTGGAATTTGGAGGTCAAGCTCATCATCACATAAACCTCAAATGGCAATCAATGTAGAGGATGGCAAGAATGGGAAATCAAATAATATGTCTGTGGTTGCAAGTGATGGGGATCTCATCCAGGCTCCACTTGGATTGTTTCCTCGACCTTGGCCTCCAAATGCTGATTCTTCTGAGGGTAGTCAGCTTTACAAGGTTGTTGAGTATTTCCGCCTGGTTGGACGTGTGATGGCCAAAGCTCTTCAAGATGGGAGGCTATTGGACCTGCCATTGTCAATCGCATTTTATAAGCTTGTTCTTGGTCAAGTATGCTTCTCATCCATCTTATTTGTGCAATTTTAATAAGTTTAAATGTCTCGCTGCTGTTTCAGTCTGGCCCATAGACTGGAATTATTTATCTTTCAATCCATTGCAGGAGCTTGATCTGTATGATATTATTTCATTTGATCCTGAATTTGGGAGGATCTTGCAAGAATTGCAAGCCCTTGTGTTTCGGAAACACCAGTTAGAAGCAGCTGGGGAGAACTGTGACTTAATTACTGATCTACGATTTCGCGGAACACCAGTAGAAGACCTTTGCTTGGATTTTAGTCTTCCTGGGTATCCAGAGTACACCCTGAAGCCAGGAGATGAAGTGGTGAGAAATAATTGATAGTACTAGTGACTTTCTTTTGACCTTGCCATTTTCTGTATACTTTGCTATTAAGCATGGTTTCCTTAAAAAAACTTTTTTCATTGTTTAATCTCCAGGTGAATATACACAATCTTGAGGAATATATATCCTTGGTAGTTGATTCTACAGTGAAGACTGGAATTATGCGACAGATGGAAGCATTTAGGTCTGGCTTCAATCAGGTAGATTACCTTCCATATCTTAATATGCTCTCACGTTTTAATTGGTTCATATATGGGAGTAACCAGACCGCCATCTGAATGTTTTTTGTTGCTTTTGTTTATCTTATTTCTGATCTGTGTAGAAGAAGTGCTTTTTCCCCTCCAAATTCTTATTCTTGTGCTTCATGATGGTCAGGTTTTTGACATCTCATCATTACAAATATTTACCCCACTAGAACTGGATTATTTGCTTTGTGGGCAAAGAGAATTGTGGGAGGTATGAGCCCTTTTGATATGCATACCTAATGAATGGAGCTTGTGATGTTCACCACACTAAAGTTAAATTTTTTTACCTTTGCAGGCTGAGACCCTTGTCGATCATATCAAATTCGACCATGGATATACTGCCAAGAGTCCTGCAATTGTTAATGTATGACTAAATCTGACTTCAGTTTGGTTGCTTATTATTTCTGTTTCAGTTGGTGATTGATATAATCTTTTGTTTGTGTTATTTTAGTTACTTGAGATCATGGGCGAGTTCACAGCAGAGCAGCAGCATGCTTTTTGCAAGTTTGTTACTGGTGCACCTAGGCTGCCACCTGGAGGCTTGGCGGTACTCAATCCCAAGTTAACAATTGTTCGGAAGGTATTATTCAATGATTCAGAATTTTAATGGTCTTATTGAAGTGGTGTTTGTGTGGTTTCCAATTATAAAATTCTACCGGTCTGTTTTTGGAGCATACTGGATTGGCTTACATTTTATGCTTGGACTTAATTCTCGGCTTTACACTGTCTTGAAGAATCGAATCTGCATTTGTTTGATTGTGGGGGCTTTTGGAGTGCGTTAAAGATTGATTTACCCTTTACTCACTCTGTGTGTCCCACATTCTGGGGTTTATGCCAGTTGATAAACAGCTTCCACTGAAACTTCTATTCAGATTGCCTTTTGTGTATGGGTTTCATGAGTTCCCTAGTCAAAGTATAGTTTGCTTGCTTGCATAACCATGGATTTCTGGATGCAGCATTCTTCGTCTGCTGGGAACGTAGCTTCGAATGGAACTTTACCTTCCGAATCAGCAGATGATGACTTGCCTAGTGTCATGACGTGTGCTAATTACTTGAAGCTTCCGCCTTACTCTACAAAGGTACTAATAGCCTGTGCTGACGTTATCTAGGTAAATGCTGGACCTGGAAAACTGACCTTTTTCTTGTCCTAATGAAACAGGAAATAATGTTCGAGAAATTACTCTATGCCATCAATGAAGGGCAGGGATCTTTTGATTTGTCATGAGCTTTGACTAATTGATCAGAATTGTGTATAGTTGTAATGATGAGAAACTACTCTATGCCATCAATACTCTCACCATCCAAACTCATTCTGAACCAAAATCTGAAATGGAGAAGTTGCAACTTTCCCACCCAATAATGGTTTCTTTCTGGCACCCCTCGATTAACCCCCGGCGTCAGCAAAGGTCAGTTCCTAAAATTTTTGTGGAGGCTGTCTGACGAAGTTATAGATGGAGGACATGATTGGATCTGTGCAATGCTAAATCTCCCATTTGTTATATTTCCATGTAATTTTAGTTTCAGTCTCCAAGATCGGTGCCAAATTTGCTTTTCATGGCTAAATGCAGCCGTCATTAATAGGATTTTTCTCTGGTTGGTTCCTTGAAACATCAGATAATTTTTTTGCTTCAGTGTTGCTTTTTTTTTCATGCTGTAAAGAGGGAAATATTACAAAGCACTTAGTTTTGGCTGATGCTAATGCTTGTAAATAAATAGGAATCTTCAAAAAAATTTACCCTCTTTGCTTATTGCCATGTATCCTAAATCTGTCTGAACTATAGTTGGTATCCATGCAATATTCATGTCAAATAGGTCAGCTCATCATGCAAAATACAATCATGGGCTCTTTAGGGTTCATAGTGTATAGGACCGGCCTGGCTGGCTTCGCAATGGCAATCCGAATGATGCAGTCTTGGTTTAATTTTTTGAAAGTCTTTTTGATATTGAGTTTATTAATTTTATAGATTAAAATAACATCACTTTGAGTGAGTGGGGCTTCAAATTGGTCTCTGGGTTTCAACTAAGAGCAGAAAGTACGTAAAAGGACTTGAATTGGAATTTGTTGGCTTAGATGACAGAGGAGCAAAGCAAGAAAAGAAACTGATTAGAAGTGTGAAACCTTGATAAGAGAATAGCACAGCATGAAAAGAAATTGACAACAGCTTGCATGCCAACAGGATGATGTTAATCATGTCAACAAAGTCCTAAATCAAGCGTGAGTGAGAATAGGAATTGTTTTTACTTATAAAAAAATTTAAAATTTAAATAAAGAAATTATTAAATAATAATTAATTATTTATTTTTAATTTATAAAATCGATTAATTTATTAAATTGAAGGATTAATTGGTAAATTGGTTGGTTTTTAACAATAAGGATAATTGAAGTAAATCAAACCAAAGATTGAGTAGAAAATTCATTAGTTCGAGATTTTTATAATTAAACTGGTCAAACCGGTCTAGTTAAATGTAATCAAAATCTAAAATTAATGTTAATTTTTAACATAATTGATGTATATTTAATTTATAATCTTTAAGAAGGTTCAGGATTAGTAAATATTAATTGTTCCCCAATTGTGTACGTATACACAATATTTTTAGTAAATAATTCGTGAAAATTGGTAAATCGATTTATTTGATTTTAATAATAATTTATTGTTACTACTTAAAGGGTAAATTCAAAAAGATATTTAAACTTTATTCCTTTAATTGTTCAACTAGGTGTAAAATGCACAAAGAATTAATAAATAAAAGAAAATGTAATAAGAATATTATTATAATCATTACAAATATTAAAAGTGAATTTAACCTTAATATTATAAATATAATTACATTTATTTTGGAGTTTATAAAAGTTTTATCACGATATTCTCACATACATATTTGCTGACAGTACTTAGAGAGTTAGGCCTATTTGAAACCTAACTCTTCTAAATAAAACGATGTTGCTTTATTTATAATAGTTGAGCCTTGAATCGGTCTGGGTGTGAACTTGGCCCATGAATCAGTCCATAAAAAACATCTTAATCTAGGCCATTACCATCCCTAGTTTTAAAGAAGAGTAATTTCAAACTTTATAAAGAGAATGAATTTTTAACTTGTTATTATATTATATTTCTTCAAAGCATATTTAGGATATTGTATAATGATAGAGTTTTTTTAAATCATTTTATTAATAATATATTATCAAAAATTATTTTATTTACATTATATTATATTATTTAATTGTATTCAAATGTTTTGATTTTCTCTATAGAATATAATCATTTACCATAATTATTCCCTTTTTGTTATATCTACAAATTACTAAGACTTATTAATTTAATATAAATTCTATTAATAATGGATAACTAATTACTACAATAACATGGTATTAATTATATGTTCATATTGTTTAGAATAATAATCTTATATTATATAATTAATTAATTAATCTAAATAAAATATAAAATAATGAAAATAAAATTGAAAACAACAGTGCAGCCATTTTCATGTATATGCTAATATTATCCAAATTTCATGATATGAACACCAACTACTCTTTGATTCTGCCAAATCTTGGCTTCCAAAACTTCTGACGAATGTAAGTTTTTAGGAACTAATCTGTTACGAATTATGACTATTGATTCCTGAGATTGCATAAATTCTCATATAAAAGTTTCTGCAAATCCTTTTTTGAGATTTTTTCAAGAAAATAACTAAATGGTTTGAGGAATGTGAAGTGTGCATGGAGAGGCTACTTTGGAAGAACTCCACTTATGAATTAATGGAAGTACAAATGAAAGAGATTGCAAATAGATGACTTTGAGTCCTAAAAATGAAAACCCTGAAAGCTCAAGCAATGGCCTATTCAAACTCACTGATTGAAATCAATAATACTTTGTTCTTTGTGTCTGTAGTTTGATGGTTTCTATTTTACCCTATCCGCATTTCACTTGAATTGCCAATGTCTTTTTCACATCTGGGCAAGCATCATTCTCCTTCATGAAAAGTTCTTTCTCCATGGGAATGTCACAGGCAACTTTTCCCAAGCAAAGCTGCAAGAAGATATGACGGTTATGTATATGAAAAGTGGAAGTAGTTGCAGAGTTGATGTCAGGAGATTAAGAGAAGAAAAAGAGCAGTGTCAGGAATCAGGATGATGTACCTGTTCAACAACCTGCTTGGAGATAGGTGAATTGCAGTTTCCAAGTTTGAGATCTCCACAAGCGCCAAAAGGGTCACCAAAGCTGGCAAATTCAACAGCTTCGATCTTTTTGCTGACAGGGCATTTCAAGTGAGCTCCTGTTTTGGCATCATCCACCACGGTCCTGAATTTGTTATCCTTTCTTTCCCAGGACTTCACGCTGGGTAGATGATCATCTGTAATGATGCTACATATTGTGTCTCTGTTGACTGTCATGATCTCAACATCAGCAATACTTGCTGATTCTTCCTCCAAAATGACCATCAGATTGTCTTTTGGCTTAATGTATGATCTTGGAATATGATACCTGACAAAATGCATATGTTCATGAAAACTTACAGATTTCAAACACAGAATCTGAATACCATTTTCTGCCTAAACATAAACGGGTTGTTTTCCTTACTCGATTTGCGTGGGTTGTCCTAGTGGCGAGACGTAAGACAACCAGTATCGACCTATGCTCTTACCATTGATCCAAATCACGCCCTTTTTCATACCAGTCATTTTAACAGCAACAGGGCTTTTCCCTTCAGGCTCATCAAAGATTGTCTGCAACAACCGAAAACATTGGTCATTTAAAGGGAAGTACCCCACCAGCTTAAATTAAGCAATATAGCTCAAGAGCTTTTTGAAACCAAGAATGTTTCCTCTTATGATTACCTTGTACCATGTCATTGGAGGTCCTTCTTTCTCCACCTTTTTCCATTGTACCTTCTTCAATCCTTCCTCTGTGTACAACTTATCTTTCTCTCCATTCAACCCAACCTACAAGTTCTGTGTGAATTAGCCATTTTTGGTCTTGTATTCTTAAAAGTCTCAATTCCTGACAGAACCTCAGGTGTAAGTTCATTCAATACCTGATGTCCCCAACCATTCATTGACATATCAAGTGTTCCTGTATTCAAACCTAAAATAGCAACACCTTTAGGCCCGGCATACCTATGCTCCATATAGGCTCCACTATCCTTCATTAATTGAAAAAGAACAAATGTCATATGAGATACAACTTTAAGATATATAATCAAAGTCCCAAAGTATGTTACTTTTGATATAAGCTCCTTACCGGAAGGCCAACAAGACTGCCCAACAGGGTGATGGTGTTGACCCCAGGTTTCAAGGTGACAGGATGTTGGAGGACAAAACTCTTCTCAACTTGGCTTCCATGTGCAGATCCTGAAAACATTTAATTATTGTAACTATGAACTTGGAAAATGTCCTGTAACTTGTGCTATAAACGAATGCTGCACACAAGTTTTACATTACAAGGTGGTGTGTCTTACCAATCAATACCCCATTTACAAAAGCAAGCATGGCATGGCCAAGACTTGCAACCCTCAAAACTGGAAGAATATCTTTCCTCAGTGACAGGTCACGGGAATTTATCACAATTCTGTTATGAAAATCAGAAAAGCATGTCTAAGTTTTATAGCATTAGAATCAAGGAAGTAACCCTTTTCTGTATTCATCCAGCAGATGATAGACCGATTGTGAAAAAGATCAGACCACCAGAGGAAGCATGCTTAAAATGTATATACTTACGTTGTGGTGTACCATGCATAGTCAGTTTGATCTTTGGTCAAGCTATAGAGCTCCAATGGGGTCTTGGACGTCACTGGAAGTTGGCTTGGTATAGTCTCGGACCACATCTCCCATTGAAGATTCTTATTTGCATTCTCAGAACGAACAAAGTTTCTTGAATTATGTTGTGACACAATCTGTTTCACATAACTCAGCATTAACATCGTCTATTGCATCCATATAACGTAATAACAAACAAATACAAAGAAAGTAGTCGTGGGATTACCGTCATAGTATTGAAAACCACAGTCTTGCAATCAGGAAGGATGCTAATCGAACGAAGTGGCAGGTAGAATTCCTCACCTCGGAACTTAACAGTATGTGCTATTCTGCTGTTGTTGTTAGTCAAGAAAGCAGCACATTCTTTTGATCCTGGAATCTCAAACCAACGAGCCTGCACAGGAGACGGATAAACATAAGTATCTATGGTTGATAAGGAGCTTGTGAAATGGCAATATCAGAAGTTAACAGATGCGCACTTCAACATCTGGGCTCAATCTTGCAACACCAGGAGTCCCCCAAAGCAGAGGCTTTCTGCAGAGATTTATTGACCTGTGCAAGTCCTTGAGGTGACCATATTTTGGTTGCCTCTCTAAGCCTATAATGCATGGAATAAATTCAGTTAGAGCTCTAAAAGGACTCGACCTTCTTGCATCATTTCAAATCTTATGTTTATACTCACCGAATTCGTCTAGAGGACCTTCATCATAGTATCGTGTTGTTATGAACGACGCAGCAGTTCTATCAAGGTTTGTTCCACCATGGTACTGCAGAGCCAGACATGATTACTATGTCCTTCTCCAAGAAATCGCAGGAGAAGGTAAACAGATTGAAATATTTTCTTACCATATAGTAGTTTACTAGACTTCCATTCTTTGAGAACCAGCGAGCAACTGAAAATGCTGTATCTTCAGCTGATCTCTGAGAAGGAGGATCCCCAAACACTCTAAACCTGAAACGATGAAACAAAAATCGGCATTGTTGGCCTGAGACAGCAATTTTGCAATGACAATATGCATTTGTCTTATACTCACTGAGCAGTCCAGTTTTCAGTCCATAGATAAGGCTTGTTGGGTGCATTGGGGCCTGTGAAGGTATCTCCGCAGTGCCTTCCATTGCATGTGTTGATCTGCACAGAAAGTATCCTCGTTTGGTGGATAAAACCATAGAGCAGATAGAGGATTTGTGTGATCCTATTGTAAGTTTTCCTTTGTTCATCAATGTCTCCTTAAAAATACATTTACAAAAGCTTACCACAGCGCCAGGAGCATCCTTCTGCTTGCACATGGTCCATGGGACTCCTGTTTGCGTATTCAAAGCCATGTTTCCTGCCCACTGAACATATGAATCTCCCAAATGTCTGTATGCCAATTGGATGGTATTGTACTCGTTTTCAATCTGTCACAATAAGAAGTAAGAATCAGTTGACATTCATTCTGAAACTTTTGAACCGGTAAAAACCACTTTAGAGCTCAAACCTGACTCAAAATAATGGGGCCTCCTTGTGAAGCATATAGCTTCGCAGCTTTCATCTTCTCAACAACCATTCTCACATACCTCTCCATATGGAACTGCAAAATGTCACATCTTTAATCTCTGATCGAGTTATTATGCGGTGCAGTCGCAATTACAGCAAATCGCACTAACGATCTATATACAGAAACCGCAATTTAAAACAATTTCTGTCCAAAGAACAAGGATCGAACATCCTTACCTTGAATGGTGCATTATCAGATCGGAAAATGACGCCAGGGACTTCTCTTAACCAGTAGGGGAACCCTCTGCAAGATTCACCATTAGAAACAAAATGTGAGAGACAGATTCAAGATACCAGATTACAGAGGCAGTTAAAAAGAACTTCTCTCTTATTTCTTCCATGTTCTTACGTAGATTCAACAGAAAGTGCTCATCGAGTGGACTAACAAAACGATCAAATGAATCTTACCCATGGTTCCACTCTGCCTGGATGAATGGTCCAAGCCGTAGATACACATATAGTCCATGCTCACCAGCCATCTTGATGAACTTCACAACGTCATAGTTCCCTTCAAAATTGAACTGCAAATGGCAAAATTCAATTGAGTACTACACTACCCTCCATAAATCTCCAATCTTCTTTCTACATATCAAAAGTTCATGTACACGATACCTGACCCTGCAAAGGCTCGTGAATGTTCCAAAACACATAAGTTTGGATCACATTCAAACCTCCACGCTTAGCCTTGTAAAACAGGTCCGGCCACATCTGAATCCAGATGAACAAACAAACTTTAGTTCATTGAAACAAAACCAATCCCATGTCATTCAATCAAAAACTTTATGTGCATTACATCTGGAGTACTACGAGGGTAATGAATTGACCCAGAGAACAAAAGCTCTCTCTGCCCATTGATGATCAATGACCTTGCATCATAAGTAACACCTGTTGGTTTATCATCAGCATTGGCAGAAGAAACAAAGAGTAAAGGAATGAGGCTAATGATTAAAAATGAAAGATCGCTTCTTGTTAAGACCATCTTCACTAAACTCTCTCTATGTTGCTAGTAACTCATCAAACAAGAACACAAATTATTTTCAAAGGACGCTAATGTGGTAAATAAAGCTAATATATTTGAGCTGAAGTTAGGGGTCTCCTCTCTAAGGAGGCACTCAAACTACCGCTGAAAATGGAGGCCAGCTCGGAATCAGTTCTATAAAGGAAACATCAAAGGTCAATTCAGGGTCTTGGAGTTGGAGCAAAACTCGGGCCATTCCTGTTCTTGTTCAAACAACTTGGTCACCATCTTCATTTACTATTCCTGGAAGAGAGAAACAAGCCATAGTTAACGTGTAAGCCTCAAAAAACTGTTGTGATTCTTAGCTCTTTAGCTCGTATGATTCGGACACTGGCTTGCTATTTTTATAGTTTCTCTACTAACTAAACCATTGGAACTTAGTTAGAGCATGTAACTCACGTTCCAGATATGTTCTGTTTTAGACAACCGATGACTAGGTACCCGCGAAGTTTAACTGATTTTAACGGTCTTTCTGCGACCTTTAACAAACTCAAAACGACGAGATGATCTTTCTAAACAAGAAATTCACCTCTAGGCTGTATTGTTTTGGAATTTATTCATACTCATTAGAATAAATCAAAAATTTTAAAAAACTGGACCGTTTTATCAATTTAATAATGAAAATTTAAATTTGACTAATTCTTCAATACAATTTTTAATTTTTTAATTTGATTTAGTTTAATAACTTTTATTGTTAAAAATTGATAATTAATTAATTAATTGGTCAATTTTTGTAAGTAAAAAATGATTAATTTTATTTTACAAGCTCCTTTTCCAATTTAACTTTAACTTTTTTATGGATAAAAATAGTATTTTTGAATTATTTATTAAATTCTTTAATTTTATTCAATTTTAAATCGATTTTATGACTTTCTAATACCTATTGAACCTTTTAAATTTTAAACATATATTTTACAAGTTTAACTTTTGGTTTCAAAATAATAAACTATAATGTCATATATATGGAATTAGAGTGGTTTGATATTTTTTCAATTCTTTTATTTTAAAAATGATCACTTTATTAAAATACACACTAATTTAATTTAATTTTTTAAATATGTAGACCAAAAATAAAGTTTTTTTGGTTATTTATATTAAAATAATGCCTTTTTTAACAATAGTTAGAACATAGAGATTTACATAATGTAAGTTTAAAAAATATATTGAATTTGAGTTTAAAAATTAAATTAAAAAATTAAGTTTATTAATAAGTTATTCTTTTGTGACCATAAAATCGCTTGTTTAAGTTATGAAAATATTCTTTTCGTAAAAATATTCCCTTATAAAAATATCACACTACAAGAAAACTGACGTTCTCCGACGGAATATTCCGTCGGAGAAATGGTTAGTTCTGTCGAAAATTATATTTGCGGACGGAACGCGACGAAAGAAGAAAGCGTCGTAAACATGACGGTCGTTATAGCTTACCGACGGAAATATTCCGTCGTATTTTGTCAACGGGTAACCGACGGAATATTATCTGTTGTTGTTATGTTGCGACGGAAATTTTTTTAAATTGACGTCGGTGAAATTAACTTATCACCGACGGAATATACCCGTCGGTATAATTTAGGGACGGAACAACTCTCGCAAATATTCGGTAGTAAGTTATATCTTTAACGACGGAATTTCGGACGTCGCCAAATTTAGTCCAAGTTATGTGCCGACGGTATGTCCCATTCTGTCGGTGAAAAAAAAAAGGTCTAACCCATTGGGTGCATATATAATTGGACATCCACACATCAACCAGTACATCAAAGTTTGGAATAATGACAATTGTATACAATTGGTTTTACATAATTGGGCATCCACACATCAACCAGTACATCAAAGGTTTAAATAATGTCAATTGGAATACAATTGGATAAAAACACATCAAAGTAAACATAAATTGTTATGATTGTACCTTAAAATCATG
>JANIJH010287682.1:0-20178 GCA_024520975.1 Erythroxylum areolatum
TGCCAACTTAGAACAGATCCTCCTAGCTACCGAGAGTTGCCTATGGGGCCTTAATTTAACAAACACCAAGTCACCCATCTGAAACTGCACCTCCCTCCTGTGAATATCAGCTGATTTCTTCATCATGGCTTGTGCTCTCACTACGTTGTGCTTTAGTTGTCTCAATGCTTCATCTCTATCCACTAAAGCTAAAGCCACTGATTCTACTTGAGTTTATTTGTTGAATTCCATAATAATGATCTTCCATTACCATATGAAAATTCCATAATAATGATGTTCCATTACCATATGAAAATTCAAAATTTCAATGCCTAGCAAAGCACTAGAATAGTCAAATCAACCTAATATACTGAGATGGCATCAAGAAATGGACTTTTAATACTCGCTAAACTAGGTCTAAATAGCTAGCTATCAGCTGCCCATTAATAGAAAAATATATCTCTTGAGTCCATGAACAATGTTGGAAAATAAAAACCAAAGGACCAACACAAAGAAGGGAAAGAAAGTACTAGGCAAGTAAAAGGAAGAACAAGGCCAGCCACGAGAAGTAGTGAAAGAGAGCGACTCTTCCGAAGTAAGCCTATTCCTATTGGCCATTTTGTTGAATACTTGAACTAAACTAGACTTTGGGCGCATATTGGGTGCCATCCAAAAGGAAGAACCTGGTAGAAAAGGGAGCCAATCAGGGGTTGATTTCATGAGCATCACACGTTGGAAAGCATTCTCTAGATTCTCTACCACCGAGTCCCTATTGGAAGATGAAGAAGCCAAGTCGATTTCGATGAATTCAGGTTTGACGTCGTGGCGACGGCGGAGGGAGAAGATGACGAATGGCAGGGGTTTCACGACGGAGCACGGTTGTCGCTGGTGAATGCAGTGACGGAGGAATCTTGCCATTGGATATGACTCTATTCTGTCGTGAAATCCTCGCCATTCGTTATATAATTTAAATTAAAAATTGTTAGAATTAAAGAATTTTAGAACCAAGTGACAGTCCCAAGTTTGAATTTATATAACAAGTAACCAACCAACGTTTAGAAAATTATATCGCAAATAATAAAATGTAAGGTTTGAAATCAAATATAATTATCATTATAATTAAATTACAAATTAAAAAATAAAAAGAATATTTAAAAATAAAACGAAATTGATAACTTAATGAATATTATAAAATAACTTATAAATAAAATCTCGTTCTAACTTCTAAGCCTTAAACATGGTTATTGCACTTGTTTCATAAATCTATTTAATGGCCGTTTGAGAGTGTCTACTACGGTACAAAACCTCAAACTTTCATTAAATTTTTATTTATTTTTTGTTAGCCCACGAGGTGTCCTATTTCAACTATGAGAAGGCGCCTTTAAGTCATCCACTCTCAGACTAATTCCCGCTCTAACCGGGTCAGCCCGTAAGGGGTAAAGTGCTGGCCAAATAGATTTCTCCATTTCCAGGACTCGAACTCGAGACCTCTAGTTAAGGGATGAGAGTGTTAAACCACTCACACCAACCTATTTGGTTAACGGTCATTAAATTATACTGGTCGAAAATAGTACAAAAATAACATTCTTGGTATTGGTTGTTGATATGATCAATATTTTTACCTGTTGGTATCACAAATCTTAAAAATTTCAGGTACTAAATTGAAAAAAAAATCAAACAAAACATCCCACACCCATCAACCATGTAGACTCTCACTCGCATGTCATTTTTAATTTTTCATCTCTCTCTCTCCCCCTCTCTCGTCTCTACCATTTTCAATTTCAACGGTCTCCTCTCGCTCCCTCTAACATCGCCAGCCACCTACTGTCACCCCGCCACCACCCACAGCCACTACTACCCTCCACCTCTGCCCACCGTGTCTGCTACTCTCCACCTCTACTCAATATTGGCCACACCATTGCTTTGCAACTCTACCCACCGCACCTGTTGCCCAATGCCACACCGCTGCTCCAGTCCACTATCATTGTTCGTCTGAAAACACAAAAATTATCATTTTCATTTTTCAAATCCCAACCTAACCCGACCCGACCCAAACCAACAAATCCTGACCTAAACTAAACCAAATTACAATTTCAATATAATTTAAGCATTGTCAATTTCAAAATTAATGTATTAAGTTGTTAATTTGTTAATTGATTTATATGAAACATACAATTTACTAATTATTATTTGTATATAAAAAGTATTTAACATATGATTAATCATTTAAAAATAAGATTTATTATATAATTAAATCATTTAATATATGTAATTAAGTTAAGAAAATTAAATATTTGCATTTTATATTGTTTATTGCTAAATTGTGTTGGATGAAATGGAATTGTGTAGTGTATGTTAACTCTTCATTATGGAGTTAACTTGAGTAAGAAAATAAGAATGTTGATTAAAATTGGTGAATGAAAGATTGTTAAATTAAAGTTGTGATTTAGGATTTTAGTAACAAGGTTGATTAAAATTAGTTAAAAAACAAAATAATTATAATCATTACAAATTGAATTGTATAAGCGAATAAATTATATTAGTTGATAGTTGAAGTATGAGATTGCATAAAGAAAGTTATAAACTTATAGTTATGAGTTATGATTAAAGTTGAATATGTTATAGTTGTGAATGTATATCTTTAGTTTATAGTTGAATGATGTAATCATATAAGATGAGTTATGTTCTATAAGATATATATATGTATTATGTATGTTGAATACTTAAATTGTTAGTCTTTGACTTATGATGAAATGTATTCAATAAAATTGAATTGTGTATAATGTAATCTTACAAAATATGTTATATTATATAAGATATATATGTGTATTATGTGTGTTGAATACTTAATTTGTTGGATTTTGATTTATTGGTGAATTGTATTAGATGAAATTGAATTTTGTATGATGTAATCATACAAAATGAGTTATATTTTATAATATGTCTATATGTATTGTACAAGTTGAATACTTGAATTTTTTAGTTTTGACTTATTGTTGAATTGCATTAGATGAAATAGAATGGTGTATAATGTAATCATACAAAATGAGTTATATTAAATAAGATATATAAGTGTATTATGTAATGTGTTAGTTTGAACTTTTGAGTTAAATAATACATATTTTGTGATATTAGTTTATAATGAAATTGTGTGTTATTTATTTTGATATGAAGTTATTGAGTTAATTTTGATATATATCTTTTTTATTTTTACAAATAAATGGAAGGATATTTAATACTTTTGATAATTCAATTGCTTCAGGAAGATACAATGAACTAGCTTGGGCTAATGCTACATTAGTCCCCGATATAACGAAACACACTATTTGCTTGTTTTGTAATAAATATTTGAAAGGTGGAGGAATTACCAGATTAAATAAGCATTTAGCTGGAGTTAAAAGAGATGTGGAATCTTGAAAAAAAGTGAACTATGATGTGTAATGGCAAATAAAGACTTTGTTTGAAGAGTATCAACACAAGAAAGATAAAGAGGAGGGTGGAAATGTTGAAGAGGGTAGTGATCTTATTTAGCAAGAAGTGAATGTCACATCTGGACTTGATGTTAGAAAAAAAAAGACAGGTGTCAAATTTTTTGCACCACGAACTTGGAGCTCAGCCTTCAATTCGTAGTGCCTTACAATCAAGAAAAGTGGTTCACAGTATAGATATAACAATGGCTAGATGGTGGTATGATTTAAGTATAACATTCAATGCTTTCCAATCTTATTATTATCAGCCTACGGTGGATGCTATAACCTGTTCTGGTCCGAGATACAAAGCTCCTTCAATTGATGATTATAAAGGTAATATTTTTGAGTAGCTCTATTTATGAAATTAAAAGTTATTTGGATGAAAGAAGAATTACTTGGGCTACTTATGGGTGTTTAATCATGTGTGATAGTTAGACAAATAGGAGACATGAGCCTATTATTAATTTTGTGATTTATTGTGTAAATGACTCAATATTTTTGAAGTCTATTAATGCATCTAACCTTGTTGAGAATGTTAATACTTTATATGAAATATTTGTTGAAGTTGTTAATAAAGTAGGGCAAATTAGTGTTCAATTCATTACTGACAATGATTCTGCTTATAAAATAGCTGGAATAAGACTACAAAGCAATTATAATTTATTTTGGACTCCTTATGCTATAGATTGTATTGGCTTAATGCTAGAAAATATAGGGGATGCTAAGTATTTTCCTATTATTGATGAGACTGTGCAGAAAGCAAAAAAAGTGACCAAGTTCATTTACAATCATACATAGGTCTTGAATTTAATGAGAAAGGATTTTACCAATGGTATGAAATTGTGTCGTCTTACTGTTACAAAATTTGCAACGAATTTCTTATCACTTCACTATTTTATTATGATGAAGAACGAGTTGAGATAGAAGTTTATAAGTAATAAGTGGGTTGCATCTCAGTATGCTAAGTCTAATGTTGGATTGGATGTAATTTGTCATCCGAGTTTATAAGCCTTTGATGAGGGTGCTTCATCTGGCTGATAATGATGAAAAGGCAATAATGAGTTATTTTTATGATGTTATGGAAAGGGCAAAAGAGGCAATTTAGGCCAATCTAAAAAAATATGTCTTCTTTGTATACACCTTATCTTAAACTCATCAATAAGAGATGGAAAAGGTAATTTTACTTTCCGTTATTTGTAGCTAGTAAATTTTTAAATCCTAATTTCTATTTACAAAGAAAGTTGAATTTAATAGGGAATGATATTAACTATTACAACAGTTGTTGCTCATGAGATGATGCAAGATCTACTAAGCTCATAAATGGAGATTTATAAGGAGACTTCTAGGGATTTTGGGATGTCATTTGCTATTCGACAAAGAGCAAAAGTTAGTTTACGTATATATTTTTCACTTTTGTTACTTGTTGAAAATTAATTATCATTTTATTTTGTTTATAACGCTACTTTTATTTCGTTACGACTTATAGTTTCTTTGTGGGATTAATTTGAAAATGATGTTCAAGAATTGCAAACATTTGCAATTTGAATTCTAGGTTCTATAATTGAAAACATTTGCAATTTGAATTCTAGGTTAATATGTGAGTGCAAAAGGTTGTGAAAGTAATTGAAGCACATTTGAGTTCATCTATTCTAAGAAAATGAATATATTGAAATACATAAGGTTAAATGACTTAATCTTTGTTTGATACAATTTAAAGCTTCGAAAAAAGATATATATTATTAAGTTAGATATAATTTCTTATAATTTTCTAATAATTTAATTTTATTATTTGCTAGGACTTTTAATAGAACAAGTAGTTCAGTAGATCCAATTTGCATTGATAATATTATTTTGGAGGATTGAGTTTTTGGGGAACCGAATTTGATAGATGAGAGTGACATTGGAGATAATCTTATATAGAAAAGTATTAATATGTCATTTAATGCAATCAATTTGATTGATAGTGGTGATGAGGTTCCTTTAAATGATGAGGATTTTGTACCGAATGAGAATTGGGGTCAATATAGTTATAACGGATATCCCGTATTGAATTAAATGAATTTCTAAGTTTTTGTTCATCCTCTTCTTTTAATTATACTTATTTTTGATGTATATATTAAATTCTATATACGTAATATAATTGTAAATGTTTTTGTTTAGATTTTACTTTTAGTTAGTTGTTTCTTCATCACGAACTATTATTGTAAATTATAATGATTAAAGAGTTAAGGATATTTATTATTCTTTTTATTTGATGTTTTGATATAATTATTATTTATTATATGAGAAAATTGTAATATTTTAAATACTTTATATTGTTCTTAATTTTATATTTGTATGATGATTAAATGATCTTTTTTATATTAATTGTGGTTATTATTTATATGTGAAAATTAATGTAAATAAAAATAAATAAATTGTTGTTATTTTAATTTTCCATTATTATGATTTTTGGAGACATAGTTGACGTAAAATTATAAAGTATACAATACAATGTACTAATGAAATATTTTACAAATTTAAAAATAGAGACTATTTCATAAATTTAAAAATTATCTTAAAAAGTACCTAATATTGACTAGTACCGGTATAGTACCATACCCAAATTAAATACGGTGCTAGTACTGGTATGGTATTCATAACATTGGTTTGATTTTTACTATAATATTTTTAATATAGTATTTTTATTTTTTATTTTCAAATACAAATAAAACTTGTTTAATTATTAATGTTTAATATAATTAAACTAAACTAATTAAGTCAATTTTATTTTAATATGTTATATAATATTTATTAATAAATAGTATAATAAAGTTTTGATATGTTATTAATATAAATAACTAAATGATTAAAAAATTATTAAAAATATTTATAAAATAAAATTTATTTATTAATATGCATTCTAATTATTATATTATTTTAAAATATTTAGATTAAAATATATTTGTTAAATATTTATCAAATTTAACCATATTTTATATTTTAAAAATAACTTAATTTTTAATTAATTATAAAATAAAATACAAATACAAATAAAACTTGTTTAATTATTAATATTTAATATAATTAAACTAAACTAATTAAGTTAATTTTATTTAAATTTATTATACAATATTTATTAATAAATAGTAAAAATAAAGTTTTGATATTTTATTAATATAGATAACTAAATTATTAAAAAATTACTAAAAATATTTATAAAATAAAATTTATTTATTAATATGCATTCTAATTATTATATTATTTAAAATATTTAGATTAAAAATATATTTGTTAAATATTTATCAAATTTAACCATATTTTATATTTTAAAAATAACTTAATTTTTAATTAATTATAAAATAAAATAAAAATTAGTAACTAATATTAACTAACTAATTAATTTCCAAAAAATATTAACAAACTAAGTAATATATAATTAGTTAATGAAACATTATGATAAAAAATGAAGACGAAAAATATAGTTTTTATAAATTTCATAAGTTATGAAAATATGAAGAAATTAGAGTAAAAAACAACATTTAAAAATTTAAATGAAAGTAAAAAAATCGAAAAAAGAACCAAACAAATCTTTAGTAAGACATATGGATATGAGACAACTTAATGAATGAAATATTGGTTTAGATCCACTAGTTTACAAGTTTATGTTGATTCATTTTCTCATTCAAAGTTGAACAGAGTCAATTGATTTATTTATGATTTAAAATGAATTGAAAAGATTGGTCAATTTAATATATGCGATATAAGGTATTTTATTATCTTTACCATTATTTATGATTCTTAGTGACCACTTAATGATTTAAATAAAATAATCGGCTTTATCAAACTTTGTTAATGTGTCTCTAACCTTTGCAACATGGCACATTTACATTACACAATGGATCCATCTTAAATATGACATGTAAAATTGTATTAAAATATTGATTTTAAATATATCATATTATTTAAATAATATAAATCTAAATCTAAAATTAAATTTGATCATCACATAATTGGTAAAAAATGAAATATTGGAACTCACCTTCAACTCCAAATTCATTTAGCTTAAAATTTGCAAACCTTATCATCAATTACTTATCCTTATGGCCATTGCCTTTGTACCATTTGTATTGCTATCAAGTAGGGAGATGTAAATCTGATCTCCTACTTGAGTTGTAAATCTCTCGAGCCTAGAGACGGATTGAAGAGCCTACTTGAGTTGTATCATCTTAAATATCATGATTCAATTAACCTAGAATGGATATATTAGTCTAGACTAGTAGGATCTCCTTGAAATTGAAATTGCTCTCTCTGGAGTTATATCGATCTACTTTCTTATTGGTTAACTTATATTTTTACCAAGCTAACACTTCTCTATGAAAGGTTATTTTGGACTCTTTCAAGTACCTATTCAACTCCTATTACCTAAGTCATGGTCCACTCACAAGATTGCTCTCTGCATCCATAAGTGAACCTAGTTCATATCTAGTTATTGTCATAACTAAATTATACATGAAGATCAATCAGAGATAATTTACAAAAATATATTATATTCATAAATTAAAATAAATCAGTCCATACAAAGAAAAATACTAAATTTCATCCCATATAGACATCGAAATAGTTAGTCACTCATTATATTTCAACCAATAAACATAACAAAGAAACAAAAAGAAAATAAAAAACATTTATAAAGTTGATCCTGAAATTCCAATGTGAACTCTACATTGTTATGGTGTTTTTTAAAATCCTTTTTCCTTGAAAATGATTGCTCTATGCTCCTTTAGTTTGTTTTCCTCACCCCTAGAGGATAAACCTAAATTCAGAATGATACAATATGAAAAAACCCCCCCTCAATTTGTGTTTCCCATGTCTTTTCATAATCTATCTTATCATTAAAACATGGTCTTGAACACAATCATAGCTCAAACCATGGATTTCCCCAAAATAAATCCAAAAACTAAACTATAACGGTTATAAATCATTCTCTTATCTTTCTATGGCCACTTGAATCATCTCAATCAGAATTTGGATGAGCAAGTTATGAATAATTTAAGAAGTTGTGCTCGAGTTAACTAACAAATCTTTCTAGAACGTGTGTTAAAGTGTGGATCTCTCCACTTCCTCTAAAGATAGGACATAATCTTTGGCAAGTATATGTCCATAAACTGTTGATCTTCCTATTTCTTTTGTGACTAACAAATAATTTGTGGCATGATTATGGTCCATATCATATTGCTACACGAGCTTTCTTTAATGTCACACGGTCTCTCATTAGATTATGTTTTAAGTTATGTCTCTTCCTGCACTTACTCTATGGTGGACACGGATTGATATAAGGGAATAGAATAGGCGTGTTCATTTAAAAATTATGATTTTCTTCATATTTTTACTTACAATTCTCTCCAATTATTAATAATCTCATCATAAGGCAATGTCTTCAATAATTATCTAAAACATTATAAAATCAATTAAAATTAAGGTAAGTTATAGGGAAATATAACAAATTACCTAGTGGAATACAGATATATTTTAATCTTATAAAAAATCCTCGTTGCTAAAGAAGATTAAAACTCAATCAAAAAGCTTCTAAATATAGAAATATTATGTGAAACACTAGATGCTTACGATGAGGCTTATAACGAGCTCATAAAGATGGATGAGACTAATGAAGAGGAATCACTGTTAAGGGAATATGGGAACAATTATCATGTAGGTATGGACCATTTCCTCAGTTAAATTAACACCGAAAATGATTATTTTCCCTCTTATATACATTGTTAAGTGCAAAGTCCATAAGAGGAAGATAAGTTTGCAAATTTTAGGGGAAATGAGTTTAAAGCTAAAGGTGAAGTTTGGTGTTTTTGACAACTTAAGTGATAAATGGTTTTAGTTTTAGTTTTAGTTTTAGTTTTAAATTATTTTAAATAATGTAAAATATTTAATATTATTATTTTAATATAATTTTAACATGTTAGGTTTAAGATGGGGACATTATGATAGGTTGATGTGTCATATTGGATAAGTGTCATATTGGATAAGTTAACAACATAATAATAAAAGTTTAATAAAATCTAACAAATTCAAGGTTAAAAGGCAAATATGTTCCATTTTTAAATGTTAAGGACTAATTTGGTACCATAGATAATGGCAGGAGCCAAGTTAGACCTTCCTTAAATGGTAATTTGAAAGTAGGAGCCAAGTTAGACCTTCTTTAAATGGTAATTTAAACTTTTGGCCGATACAAGTTGATTCTTAAATTACTTTTTGACACGACCCACCTTTTAGACCATTTTGGCACTAGGAAATGGGTAGGCTTAATGCCACTAAAACTTGTAGTAAGCCTAACTTTTCTATATTCTACTAAAAATTTGGCGTGACCTATTCAGTTGTCTGATTAATTATCCATACACCTGCTTAACAGTTTTGAATGAAGTAAGGATTTAAATCTGTAATTCTAACATACATTATCCACTTATAATATGTCAATCTATCATCTTCTCATTTCATCAACTAACATCATTCTCAATAACATAGTATATCCATACATGTATCATGTACATATGATTATGACAAACCATGGAGCAGCTATAAGCATCTACAATTTACATCATGCCAAAAAATTACTTGTCTATTTATCCAAGCGAGTCTTAAAAGGCTTGGATTTCTCTCTCATACCATATACTAATCCCTTAAAATGATAATAGTGAGAGGAGAGTTTACAACACGACTCAGTGAGATATAAACATGCTACCATGCTTGTGAGGCTAAGTAACACAAGGCTAGCTTCATAAGAATGGTTTGTGGCATTCTAAGCAATAATATATGGTATCAATGAATAAAAAGGTAGTAATTTCAAACGTGGCAATCACTTGAGTATCAATAATAAACCTCAATATGAATTGTTTTTATTATAAAAATGAATATGATTTCTGAATTCTTTTCTAAGTTTTGGGTTATTTTTTGAGTCCTGCGTTCTTTCTTTGTTAGAGTTTTACAGGATTTCTAATTCTGAGCTTTCTCATTTCTAAGTTCTGATTTTCTGAATTTCTTAGGAAGAGATAGAGGCATATTAGTACGGCGTCTCTCCCCTTTTCTGATTCTAGACAAGGTTGGCCTATTCCTGCCCCTAGAGGCCTACCCTATCCAGGTAGGACTCGGATCTAACCCATCACTGGCGGGTTACCTATGTGCATATGGTCTGATAATAAACTCCATCAGCTGGGTATCCTATGAACTCATCAATTATGGCTAACAAGAAAAACATGATTCATCAAAGAATTGCAATTAATAGGTTCAATATAACAAAGGAACCAGAAGATGCAAAAAATCTGAATATCATCTGGTCAATCTAGCATACAACATGCTAGACTCAATCACGTGGAGTCATATATCAAATAAGTCATACAGATTTGAGAACATTTCAACAAGCTGCAAAAAAAAAAAAAAGGATTACTACACTAGTAGCATGATTATACTCACCTTGACTATCCCAGGGATTCTGATCTCTTTTCTAATTTTCTTGAACTTGAAAGGTACTAGGTACGACTTCTGTTTCTATTCCTCGTCTGCTTTCACAAGCTATTGGGTAACATGCGTAAAAATTACATATACTTGCATTAGTCATTCTTATATAAATCTCATTTCTTAACATACATCATTATAAATTTATATTTTCTTCTATAATGATCAAATTGGTTTCAAGCCAATTTGTCCTTGAAATTAGGAGTCTTGGACTTCATTATGTCTAAACTTAGCTCACAATTTCGAGTACTTGATTCTTTATGTCTTGATTAGCTTAATCATACTTGAACTTATTTGGTTTCACTGATTCATCCGCGTAGGTCTCATTCGCGAAGGCATAACTTTTTCTACATAAATCCAATGTTTTTCAAAATTTCCATACCTCTAGTTAAAACATAAATTCACATTTTTTATGACCATTTTCTAATTCGGTCATGAAGGCTTCCAAATATCCCATTTACAGTCAACCTTAAAATTTTGTCACGAGTTGGACCCTTCCTGACTAAAATCATTATAACTTATTCATTTCTTATCCAATTGAGGTGATTCAAATGGCCATTTTCAATAGACTCATATGGCTATCACATATCCAAAGAAATCTAAAAAATGATGTAATTTGGATTTATTGTTATTTTTATAATGCTGCCCTGTTTTTGTTCTCTTCTGTGTTACTAAGGTTAGTAACACCCTTCACTTATTTAGTCATATCTCATAGGATACTCATCCAATTAAAATTCCCTTTATACAAAACTTAGATGACACATTTTCAAGCATTTCATAATGGAACTCATCATCCAATTCTGACTCTAAGGTCTTCAAACAATTAACTTTCATTTTGTGTTTCAATGTATTCCGAACAGTTTCAATTCGGGACTTATATCTCATTTGTTTGGCTCACCTTAAATTCGTAAAAAATTTTCATGGATATAGTAGACACCTATATCTACAACATTCAAGTTTTGAGTTTCTCCAAAATTTACATATTAAACAGCTAAAAAAAAGTAGAAGAAGGACCTACGAATCTGCCTCCCTTGGCAACTTTGAACTCCAAAACCCTAGGTTTTGATTTAGGCCCAAATTAACATAAAAATGAAAATTTCCTCATGTTAATTAGTCATTAGACATCAAAAAATAAGAATCCATTATCAAAATCATCAAACCCAGAAATTTCATCAAGTGGGTTTCGTAGCTATGGCAAAAGAAAGTGAGAAACTAAATTCTAATCGGTAGAATCAAGTGTCGGGATCGAGGCTTACCGTTTTATATCGACTGATCGACTTGATTCTCCTTCACTTTCTTGTTATAAAGCTTGAAAATTTTGAGAGAGAAGCTTCCATGGTGAATTCGTAAGTGAGGGAGAAGGGAGACAAGTTTTTGTCTTATTTGCACTTAGCTTCCTTTATAAGATACTCTTTTTATTATTTACAAAAATGCCCCTCTTATACTGGATCTTTAAAATCCGCTCGCACATTTTCTTGTGAAGACCCATAAAGTGTCAAACATTATTAATTTGATGTCACCAAAAATTATGATTCACTGTCCTGATTTTAATGATATTAGTCTCAAATATCGATTTTTATATCGATTTTTTAAAAATAGATACCGAGTGTTACATTCTCTCTCCTTATTAAAAATTTGTCCACGATTTTTAGAAATTTACCTTACTGAGGAAACAACTGTGGATATTTGGTTCTTATTGATTCTTTTGTTTCCCTTGTACATTCCTCAACTCTTTGATTCTACCATTGGACTTTAATCATTAGAATCTCTTTATTCTACAATTTTCTAATTTGTCTGTTTATGATGGCAACTGGAGTTTCTTTATAAGAAAGATTCTCTGCTATTTCCACTTCTGGGATTTGTAATACATAAGAAGGATCTGGAATGTACTTTTTTAACATTGATATATGGAAAACTAGATGCACGTAGCTAAGATGAGGAGGCAAAGCCAATCGATATGACACATTTTTGACCTTTTCAAGGATCTCAAATGGTCCAATATATCTAGGATTTAGCTTCCCTCTCTTTCTAAATCTAACTACACCTTTCATATGAGTGACTTTTAAGAAAACTTGATCACCTAGTTTGTACTGTACATCCCTCCTCTTAGAATCTGTCTAACTCTTTTGCCTATTGAAGGCCATTCTTAATCTTTCTTGTATCAGAGGAACTTTTGTAGATGTTTCTTGAATTAGTTCTGGTCCCTCTAACTGTTTCTCTCCTACTTCTATCCAATATAGTGGAGTTCTGCACTTTCTGCCATATAATGTCTCACAAGGTGCCATCCCAATGGTGGAATGGTAGCTGAAGTTGTAAGCAAATTCTATTAAAGGCAAATGACGTTCCCAATCTCGACTAAAGTCTAGGACACACATTTTTAACATGTCTTCGAGTGTTTGGATGGTTCTCTCTGATTGCCCATCAGTCTGTGAGTGGAATGTTGTACTGAATTTTAGTTGTGTACCCATGGCTTCTTTATTTATCCACCAGAATCTAGAAGTGAACTGTGTTCCTCTATTATAAATAATAGACACTGACACTGCATAATACTTCACAATTTTGTCAACATATAACTGGGCTAATTGATCTACACTATAAGTGGTTTTAACTATTATAAATTGGGTTGACTTGGTGAGTCTGTCGATTATAACCCAAATAGAATCATGCCCCTTAGGCATCTTGGTAGTCCAACCATAAAATCCATGATAATCTGCTCCCATTTCTACTCAGGTAGCGGTAGCTCCTGTAGTAGTCCAGTGGGTTTCTGATGTTCAAATTTGACTTGTTGACAAGTTAAATAAGTGGTTACAAACTGGGCTACATCTTTCTTCATACTCGATCACCAATACATACCTTTAACATCATGGTACATCTTGGTAGTTCCAGGGTAAACACTATAGGATGTATAATGTGCCTCATGCATAATTCTTTGTTTTAGCTCATTTATGTCAGGTACACATAACTTGTTACTACATTTCAATACTCCATCCTCTATATTGAACTCTATCACTTTACCATCCGGTACAACTATTCTCAATTTGGCTAGCTTAGGATCACTGTCTTGGGTAGTTTTAATCTCATCAATTAAATTAGGTTTCACCTAGAACTGAGCAAGTAATACCTGAGAATCAGATACTTCTAAGTGCAATCCTATAGTAAATAACACATTTAAATCTTTAACTAGCTCTTTCTTTTGAATGGGGATATGATACAAACTTCCTAGATTTTCTACTCAAGGCATCAGCCATTATATTGGCTTTACCTGGGTGATACAAGATCTGACAGTCATAATCCTTTAGTAACTCAATCCACTGTCTCTGCCTTAGATTCAACTCTTTCTGTTGTTGAATGTACTGAAGACTCTTATGATCTATATATATTTCCCTTTTTTCAACTTATAAATAATGTCTCCAAATTTTTAATGCAAATATCACGGCTTCCATTTCTAAATTATGGGTAGGATAGTTTACTTCATGTTTCCTTAATTGTCTGGAAGCATAGGCAATTACCCTCCCATTCTGCATTAATACACAGCCTAAACCAATTTTGGAGGCATCACGATATATCACATAATCACCTTGCCCTGAAGACAATGCTAACACTGGAGCTGATGTGAGACACTCCTTAAGCTTTCAGAAACTTTGCTCATAGGAATCATCCCACTCAAATTTCACTTATTTTGTTGTTAACCTCATCAGTGGAGTAGCTATCTTAGAAAAATCTCTTACAAATCGTCTGTAATAACTAGCCATACCTAAGAAACTTCATATTTCGATAAAATCAATACATCTAGGCCAATTAGACACTACTTCCACCTTTTAAGGATCTGTTTAAATCCCTTCTTTACTAACTATATGACCCAGGAAACCAACTTTGACGAGCCAGAACTCACACTTTGCCAACTTGGCATATAACTAATTATCTGTAAGGATTTGTAACACCATTGCTAAGTGTTTTTCATGTTCTTCTTGGCTCCTAGAATATACCAATATGTCATCAATGAAAACCATAACGAATTTATCCAAATACGGCCTAAAGATTCTATTCAATAAATTCATAAAGGTCACTGGTGCATTTGTTACAAAAGGAAGCACCAGGAACTCATAGTGTCCATATTTGGTTCTAAAGACAGTTTTCGGCGCATCCTTTTTTCGAATCCTCAACTGATGATACCCGGATTTGAGATTAATCTTAAAGAAATGACTTGTTCCCTAAAATTGATCAAACAGATCATCAATTCGGGGAACAAGGTATTTATTCTTAATAGTTACTTTATTCAACTACCTATAATCTATGCATAATCGCAAGGATTCATCTTTCTTCTTAACAAATAACACTGGTGTCGCCAAAATTATGATTCATTGTCCTGGTTTTAATGACATTAGTCTCAAATATCGATTTTTATACCAATTTTTTAAAATAGATACCGGGTGTTACACTTTTAGACTAGACCACTAAATGATTCAAGTTGAATATGATATGACCGTTTAATCTGATTCCACTCTCTTAACAATATTAAAAAAATCAAAAATTAAAATTTTAGTGTTAAGACATGAGACTCCCCTATAGCTTAACACCTTCTACAAAAACTTTCTATACTTTAAAATTATATAAATAACTTATTCTAGTTTTAAATTTTCCATAAAACTCCTTTTGGTTATGTATTCCTAATGGCACTTAAAAGGAGGGTAAATGGGGTATTAATGAATTTATGAAAAAAAATTTAACTTAATAAATGCCTTTAATTAAATTCAAATTAAAAGATCAAATGCAATAACAATTTAAATAAACCCAATCTATAAACTAAAAAAGTAAAAAGTATAAGAAAAAGAAGTTGCAAGCTGATTTTATAGGTTTGATAAACAAACTTTGCACATAATCACTCCTTAAGTCTCTCTTGAGATGCCATTAATGTCTCCTTTCAACTAGGTGAAGAGGAACTTTCTTACAATAATCATTGTTTGACAAAAAGGAATCCTTGTATAATCTTTCTTAAAGGGTGAAGAGAAACCTCAATGCTTCTTGGAACACTCAAATAGTAGGAAACTAGCTCCAATTGATCTTTGCAACTTAAATAAATTTTACTTATTCACTTTAATACTCAAAAATCCCTTTACAATCAATGAATGAATGCTTCTATATACTTTAAAGCTTATGTAATTGTGTTATCTTAAAAAAAATGATTGCCTACAAAAGGCAAATGCCCAAAGTAAGTTACAATTTGGTATTGGAATGAAAATGAGGTGAATTGGTAGAGAAACATTGCTCGATTGCACTTGAAGCTCGCAGTGACAAATCCTACAACTTCTACAAAAGGATCTTATCTTATCCATTTGCTTTTTATCTCCAGGCATTTCCTAATACCAAATCTTTTCACTTGCAAAGAACTTGTTCTTAGAATAAGATTGATTCCTTGGTAGAGGTCATATCTCCAACATGACTCTAGAGTCCTCCATAGTAACCACTTTGGTAACTAAGAGCAATGCTTATTTGAGCATGAACATTTTTGATCTTGCTATGTGTTAAAATATCATTTGACAATGAAATGTTGTACTAAGAAAAAGATAGAGCCTTCAAACAAGTCTTGGTAGCATTAGTGAGGTTTTCATTATCAGAAGATCCTAGGATACTTTAACATATTACTTTCTATAATTTTGAGATTTTGGAATGGCACCTACAAAGTAGACTGGATTATTTGAACTGGGATTGGATTAGAAGGGATATAGTTAGATAGACTAAAGAGGATTGTAGGTTTTAGGGTGTCATATAACGTTGCAAGTGAGATGGATCTCATGTTTAGGTTTCAAGGAAACGTGTACTAGGTTATTAAGTATAGTTATGGGTGATTAAAATTGGGTTAGGTATGTTTAGTTGGCCACTATTTTTCTATCTGGACATTTACATATCATAAAAAATAAAGATTTCATTAACCAAATCAATAAATTACTAACGAAAATAACATTTTAAAGTGAACTGTTAAGGTTTGTCACTCAATTAAAAAAATTTAAAGCTTAGATACTGGATTGAAAAAAACCCTAAAAGGTCGAACACTTTAATATTGGTAATCCCAATATATTTAGAAAGGTGTACCTCTTTAAAAACATCTAAAAATGAGACAAAATATGAGGGCTTGTTGTTTGGTATAAAGGTGGCTTTCAAAATCTAAATTAGGTATATAACCATTAGGTCGGACTCGGAATTGTAGTCAACTAACTTATATTACCTATGAGGTAAAAGAGGAGAAATGGAAAAAACGCAAAGAAAATATCAAACAAATGAAAGATCATATGTAGATAAACATTGAGGGAATACCTATGCAAAAATTTACAAAGCAAACCATCTTTGAAAAAAGGAGCCAATAGTTAAATTGTCTATTAGGGAATATTTTGTAAGCAATAAGCATAGCCAATAATAATGTTGTCTAGCCCTCTAGATGCCATAAAAGAGAAAAAATGTATTAGTTATATCTAATTCAAAAGTACTACAAGGGAGAAAACTACTAAAGGAGAAAAATAGAGCAAAAAAGCTCATAAATAAAGCCTTGAGATATTTGATCATAGATGTACAATTATATTGTAGGTCCTTAACCGTACCATATTTAAGATGCATACTTGAAACCCAAATACAATATATCCTTAAGAAGATTCATAAAGGAATATGTGGAGTTCATCTAGGGGATCATTATCGGTCTATAGAATTTTAAGGCAAGGATATTTTTAACCTACAATTTGTAGGGATGTCCAAGAGTTTGTGACAAATTGTGACAAGTGCAAAAGGTATTCAAACCTACACCATTTACCTATTGCTGACTATGACATGGTATCATGTTCCATCCCTTTCAATTGATGGGGGAATGAATGTTTTTAGACTATCCCCTATGATAAAATAACTCAAACTATCCTTAATGTATTCAATTATTTCCCAAGATGTGTAAAAGTTGAAACCCTAGCCAATATAACTAAGAAGGTAGTCCAAAGCTTTATAAAGAGAAATATCATAAACAAGTATCGATTCCCATTAGTAGTAATCACAAATAATAGAACCTATTCCGATAGCAAGGCCTTTAGGTACTTTTATGAAGAATTAAGAGTTAAAAATTTATTTACGTCTATTGCAAATCTATATGTTAATGGGCTAGTAAAATTTCACAAATTGGACAATATTACAAGGCTTAAAAGTCAAGGTTAAGGATATAAAAGGCATTTAGATTGAAGAACCTACAAGATAGTATAGAAATACCAAATAACATCTAGAATGCCCATAAGAGAAACACTCTTTAGCTTGGTATATAACGTTAAAGCCTTAATTCCTTTATAGTTAAAATTATCAAGTCTTATGGTATAAATGCACAACTCTTTGGCTAATGATGATCACTTTTGGAATGAACTTGACTTAATTAAAGAATGCAAGAATGAAGCATATTAATAAAGGGTAAGATAACTACCTACTTGTAAGATAAAAATTTACACCTCCATTGTAAGGACATTGTTTTTAAAGATATTAGAATTTCTAGGAAGGAAATTTTTTTGAAGCATTCTATTCCTAAACTAGTCAAGCCTATACCACATCAAATATATTATCATAACTAAAGTTACAAAATCGAAAGGCTTATTACATCAATGATATTATCATAACTAAAGTTACAAAATCGAAAGGCTTACTACATCAATGATATTATCATAACTAAAGTTACAAAATCGAAAGGCTTAACAAATTGAAGTTGTCTTGCATTTACAATGGAACCTACACGAGGATGTATTAACAATAGGCTAATTTATAAAAATATCGTATGTATATGTACGTCATCTTAATCCCTTAGCTTAAAACAAAAATATGTAAGTTTGAAGGCCTCAAGTCTAGGAGAAGTCATCAATAATGGAACCCACACGAGGATGTGTTACCAATAGGCTAATTTATAAAAATCTCATATGTACATGTACATGATTTTAATCCCTTAGCTTAAAACAAAAACATGTAAGTTTGAAGGCCTCAAGTCTAGGAGATATCATCTTAGATTCTTAGCTTAAAATAAAAACCTACGTGCTTAAAAGCCTTTAAGTTAGGGGAAGTCATTTTAGCTTTCTAGATTAGAAAGAAAATTTTACCAAGCTAAATAATTAGTAGATCACTAAACCCGTTATCATCAGGCTCAAAGCTTGATGAAAAAAAAGGCATAAAGCTAGACTCCAAAAGCCTATTATTGACAAGCTAAATTTTAAAATTTTGCTGAAGTAATATAACTAGAATCTATAACCTTATATCAATATATCAAGAATTCATATTTTAGTTAAAGGCATTAGAGTAAGAATCCACAATCATATTATTGACAAATTAAAATTTTAAAATTTTGTTAAAGAAATGAAACTAGATTCTGTAACCCACTTATTGGCAAGTTAAATTTTAAAGTTTGCTAAAAAAGGAAGCTAGGCTCTATAACCCTATCATATTCGTTTTTAAAATTGAATAAGGCGTTGGGGCTAGACTCCACATGCGTACTAAGGATGGCA
Organism: Erythroxylum areolatum; assembly: GCA_024520975.1. NCBI lineage: Eukaryota > Viridiplantae > Streptophyta > Magnoliopsida > Malpighiales > Erythroxylaceae > Erythroxylum > Erythroxylum areolatum. The sequence goes on from JANIJH010287682.1 coordinate 19,460, forward strand.
ATGGATCGAGTTGGGCCTGGTTTATCACCAATCTGACTCTTTGACCTTCTTAGGGTGTAACCTGATCCTAACTCGAAGCTCAATCAAGCTTGGCTTATACCATTCGATAGGCTTCGAGTAACTTAAAGATCATCTAAAGCCTAAAGGCTCTAAACCATCCACACTCTAACTTAAAATTAACCTGACCCATCAATCTACGATCCCCTCATCACTGACACGAGTTTGATGCTATTGCCAAATCTCACCACTGATAATATTGCATGTATAAAAAACCTATTTGGAAGATTTAAAATCTTGTGTCTTCTCATCATACATGCAAACATATAAACAAGTATCATCTCATACATATAACCTAATAGAAATCAATTTTTAAGACTAAAGGTCAACAATTGAATAAGAAAAGGTACTTTCCTCCATCAGATTTTAAAGACATAAGAAAAGAACTTTGTCTAGAAATAAAAAAAGATATAATGACAAGTTGAAATTGTAACATCCCATTGCTAGTGATAAGGGGTAGGTTGGTAAATGTGAGTGACTAACGAGAGTTAGGAATGTATTCCACATGTTCATGCATAACTTGCTACATACTTAAACTTGATTGTTGCACATGAAAATACTTGTACATGCATTCATGAATAATTTCGGGTATAATTGGAATGATTTGAGAATCTTGAATATTATTATATTGAAAATTTTATGGGTTAGTGAGATCTTGATGT
>JANIJH010289840.1:0-20100 GCA_024520975.1 Erythroxylum areolatum
TACATCAAAATCATATTTAAGTAAAGTCACTCTGACTTAACAAATTCCCACACTCGTGGGATGGTTAGCACAAAGAGACACGCGGATTTCACTTATTTTTAGAGTTTTATGACTTATCTTAATATATATATTGTAAAAAAAATCCCTAAGGAGGAGGAGAGTCATGGAACTTGCCTCCTAGAGTTAAAAGATAGATTGAGAGCATAGAGATAGGTGGAGAATCAAGGTTTTTATTCCCAATTGGGCAAAGAGCACCCTATCATCCAGGTTATTGGGGATGTTAATGATATTATGAGTGGATAAAATTTTTTTAGGGTTTATTATTTAAACTATTTGTGAACCTTCAGTTGTTGATTCAATAATATAAATGTTTATGTTATTTATTGAGCTTAAATCCTACAACAAATCGAGAGAGTGAGCTTGGTAATTTGTGTTAAATGTGCAATGAGAGTTAACATTTAATAGACTTATAAATAACAAGTTATTGATTTATTAGGAAGAGATTTCAATAAATTGATATAGTGCTTATAGGGTAGCTTCATATCTAGTTGAATGTTTAGGAAAGGCTTTGCATATCAAGAGATCTCTAAGTTAATCCTAATTTATTTAACTAGTGACATTTAGTTGCACCTTGAGAGAGGGTAGCTAAAATTTTAGGAAATCTTGAGCCAAGCATAAATTGAATCAATTAATCAGAGGGAGCAAATAGGGATAATGACAAGTCCTAATTTTTAATCTTGATTTTTTCTAAGTTTTAGTTTAAGATTTTGGCTTTGTTGCATTGTTTCCTTTTACCTTTAGTTTGTCTTTGTTTTGCTTATCTATTTAAATTTGTTGAATCGGTTTTTTAAACAAAGAGCAACCTGAATTAAGTGATGCATAAGCATAATCCTTGTGGGATTGATATATGCTTTTTACTATAAGTGATGACCCATATACTTACAGTTTTGAGCATAAAATTAGTAGCTTATTTTACAATTGATAAGTTTTTAGCGCCGTTGCTGGGGATTGTTTGTTTAGCATCTTGTTTATTTTGGGTTACTTTAATTTAAGAGTTTTTGATACCTAACACAAGGAACACGCGAAGGACTTCTGAATTTTGCGATGAAGATTTATTAGATATCACAAGGTATGAATGACAGTTAGGAAAAGCGAAGCACCAAGACATTATATAAAGAAATATATTGGAAAAAGGAGAACAAGGAGGGGTCGAAAGGACATTGATGGACTTTATAAGGCCAAGAATCAATCCTTAAGGAGTTGCGAGGCTAGCGATTCAAGCTAACAATTTTGAGATCAAGCTTGCACTCTTCAAGATTCTTCAGAGTAATGTGTAGTTTTATGGGTTGTCTAATGAAGATTCCAATGCTCATCTCGCTAACTTTTTGGAGATATATGACACCTTCTAGTTTAATGGGATGTTTGACAATATTGTGAGATTGTGACTATTTTCTTTCACTTTGAGAGATCTGGCAAAAGCATGGTATAACTCACTCATTTCAGGGTAGATCACTACTTAGGAATAGCTAGCCCAGGCATTTCTCGCCAAATATTTCCCATTGACCAAGACAATAAGGATTATAAAGGAAATCATATGTTTTCAACAAAGTAATGGGGAGTCTTTATATGAAGCTTGGGAGAGGTTTAAAGAACTACAGAGAAGCTACCCCCACCATAACCTTTCGAGGGAGTTCCTCATGCAAACATTCTATAATGGTGTAAATCAGAGTATAAGAGGAACTATAGATGCAACTGCAGGAGGATCTTTGATGAAAAAAACTACAGATGTAGCTTATGACCTTTTGGAAGCATTGGCGAGCAACAATTGTATGTGGTCAAGTGAGAGGAGTAGTCAAGGGAAAAAGGAGCTAAAAGGTATGATCTCAATTGACTCTGTTACAACTTTACTGGCATAGATTACAGCCCTTACCAAATAGTTGAGCAATATGTAAGGAGCATCTTCATCTACAGCCAAAGTTATACAATTACAGTATGAGTTATATAGGTAGGACAACCATTGCATAACAGAATGTTTTTTGTTAGGAGCCAGTAGCACTGAATAGGTAAATTACTCTTATAATCTGGGGTGGAAAAACCACTTAAATTCTTCTTGGAGTACTAACAATGCAGTGGCCAAGCATGATTGCAAGGACCTCCTAGATTTTGGTAAGACCGACTTAGATCTTTGGAGAACAAAATGGATAAGTTGATGGATTTTTTAGGGTCCAGACTAGCAAATCAAGAAGAGAAACAAAAGGGGATGTTTTCGAGCTAGGAGGAAAGTCAAAAGAGGATGAAGGCAAAGTTTGATCAAATTGTTAAGAACCATCCCTCATCCAGCAACAACTTGGAGGTACAAGTTAGTCAACTTGCTAATGCTTTATCTTCTAGAAGTGCAAGTAACCTACCAAGCAATAATGAGGCCAACCTAAAAGAAAAACTCAAGGTTATTACACTTCGAAGTGGTGAGCAAATGGAGGAACCAAGTGTGCAAAAGGATAACCAAGAAAAATTGAAAGGCAATGAGATAGAAGAAGAGAGCCTTATGTACCACCACTACTCTACAAGCCTAAACTTCCATATCCACAAAAGGTGACCATCACCCTACAAGCCTAAACTTCCATATCTACAAAAGGTGGGATAACATCAGGTGGACACTCAATTTTCCAAGTTTTTTAAGAAACTGAAGAAGCTTCAGATTAGCTTGTCATTGGTGGAAGCTTTGGAGTGCATGCCCAAGTATGTGAAGTTTTTTAAGGACATATTGACACATAAGCACACTTAGGAGGATAATCAAATGGTAACCTTGACAAAAAATTGTAGTTTGATCATCTCAAGATGCCTTCAAAACTACAAAGATCCAGGGAGTTTTATTATACCATGTGTTGTTGGTGACTTTGAATTTTCTAAATGCTGATGTGATTTAGGTGTAAGTATTAACTTGATGCCTTTATCTATTTTCAAGAAATTGGGACTAAGAGAGGTCAAGCCAACATCCATACTAATTCAAGTTGTAGATCAATCCATTAAGAGGCCATCTAGAGTTGTAGAATATGTGGTGGTAAAAGTGGATAAATTTATTATTCCTATTGATTTTGTTGTGTTAGATTTTGAAGCTGATAGAAATTGTCCATTGATTTTGGGTGGGCCCTTTATGAATACTGGTAGGGCATTGGTTGATGTGCATGAAGGAAAACTTGTTTTGAGAATTGGTGATGAGTTGGTTGAATTTAAAATGTCTAAATCTTTGAAGAAACCAATGGATGGTCTTACATGTATGAAAATTGATGTTATGGATAAGTGTGCGAAGGAAGTTAATGAAGTTATTGAAGTGCATAAGGATGAGAGTGTGAAAGAAGAGGAATTATATGAGGGAGTTGAGAAGGAGAAGTTGGAGAGAACAATTATACCCACACCACCTTCCATTATTAAGCCCCTACTTTAGAGCTTAAACCCTTACCTTCTAACTTGAGATACACCTTTTTAGGTAAGAACTATACCCTACCTATCATTGTCTTAAACCAATTAGATTATAAGCAAGAAGAGAAAGTGGTGGAGATCATTAGGAAGAGGATGAGAGTCATAGGGTGGCAAATTTATGAAATTAGGGGGATTAGCCCCAATGTGGTGATGTATAACCTAGAATAAGGATGTAAAATTGTGAGGGCATGACAAAGAAGATTAAATCCAAACATGCAAGAGATTGTGAAGAAGGAGGTAGTGAAGCTGTTGGATGTAGGGATTATTTATCCCATTTTAAACAGTGAGTAGGTGAGTCTGATATAGTGTGTGCCTAAGAAAGGAGGCATGTCAGTGATGGAAAATGAAAAAGGTGAAAAGATTTCTACTAGGACCATTATAGGTTGGAGAGTATGTATTGATTATTGGAAGCTCAATTTGGCTACTAAGAAAGATCATTTCCCTTTACCTTTTATGGACCAATGATTGAAAGGGTGGCTGGCCATGCATTTTACTATTTTCTTAATGGATACTCAGGGTATAATCAGGTAGTTATATACCCACAGGATCAGGAGAAAACCACTTTCACTTATCTTTATGGGACTTTTGCTTATCGGAGAATGCCTTTCGGTTTATGCACTGCACCTGCCACATTCCAAAGGTGTATGATTGTCATATTCGCTGGCATGAATGAGAACTTCATGGAGGTATTTATCAATGACTTCTTTGTCTTTGGAGACTATTTAATCATTGTTTGTTTAATTTAGACTGAGTACTTCGAAGATGTGAGGAGTCTAATTTAGTCTTGAGCTAGGAGAAGTGTCATTTTATGGTCCAAGAGAGAATTGTATTGGGCCATAAGATCTTGTGCAAGGGGATTGAAGTGGTTCGGGATAATACTGAAGTAATTGAAAAGCTACCACCTCCCACCAACATCAAGGGCATCCAAGCCTTCCTTGGCCATGCAGGGTTCTATAGATGGTTCATCAAGGATTTTTCTCTTATCGCTAGATCCTTGACTCATTTATTAGTTAAAGATGTGTCTTTCATGTTTGGTGATGCTTGTTTGGATGCTTTTAACAGGTTGAAGAAGGCTCTTACAATAACACCCATTTTGACATCGTCAGATTGGTCTTTTTCCTTCAAGATTATGTGTGATGCAAGAGATCGTGCCATTGGTTATGACCTTAGCCAGCGGAAGGAAAACAGGTTGCATGCCATTTACTACGCAAGCAAGACCTTGATGGGAGCACAACTAAATGACAAAACTATGAAAAAGGAGTCGCTTATTGTGGTATTCGCATGTGAGAAATGTCATTCTTATTTTTTAGGCTCACATGTTATTGTTTTTATAGATCATGCAGCATTGTGATATCTTTTTGCTAAGAAGGATGCCAAGGCTAGGCTTATCTGGTAGGTTCTTCTACTATACGAATTCGACATTGAGATTAAAGATAAAAAGGGAGTAGAAAATATTGTAGTGGACCACCTTTTGAGACTTGAAGGAGAGCACCATGAAGAAGAAGAGGAAATTAAGGAGAGCTTTCCTGATGAGGCTTTAATGATGGTAAACAATCCTTTCTGTCCTTGGTTCGTAGATATTGCAAACTACCTCTCAAGTGGTATTCTTCCTTTTGATCTCTCTTATAAATAAAAGAAGCAGTTTGTGTTTCAATGTTCTCATTATATTTGGGATGAACCTGTATTGTATAAGATATGTGCTAACAGTGTGATTCACAAATGTGTCCCTGAAGATGAAATACGTACCTGAAATTTTAATGTAATGTCATAGCTCACTTTATGTAGGGCATTATGAAGCTAACAAGATAGCAGCTTAGATCTTAGAGAGTGGATTTTATTGGCCAACCGTGTTCAAGGATGCTTGAGATTTTGTGCTATAGTGTGATAGGTGTCAAAAAGTGGACAACATATTAAAGAAGGATGAGATTATAATATCCTATTTTTCAAAACATGCTTAGGGTTCAACCCTGGATCAAGCATTACATATACATGCATAACATTAACATTTATACATGAATTGATATTTGTACACATGACACGTAAGTAAATGCATTCATTTGACAAGTCCTAGGATATGAAAAATATTAAGTGACTATGATGTGGATTGTGACTTGTTATGTTTTGATTTTTAGTTTGATTGGATTCTAATTAGTAAATTGGAATTAACTATTATTAATTGAGAGATTGATGAATTAATATGTACAATTAAATTTAAAAAATGCCAAGTGTAGGATAAATTGATACATAAAAAATTAGGATGATTACGCTATGATTGGGTGACATTTGGCATAGTTAATTAATTGACAAATGGACCAATTAGTGTGTGACATGTGACTAATTATAATGAGACATATGGACTGATTAATTGGTGATGTATGGCAATTTAATGTGTGGATTAATGGCAGCATATGGAATGGGCAAGTGGATTCCATGCCTTAAGATATATGTCTTTGAAAATTGGTGATACCTAGCATAATGATGAAGCAAATTCCAGCAACAATGTTTCTGTTGTTTCCCTCACCTCTCTCCACCAAAATTGCTTCAAACTTTTCTCTGTATTCTTTTTTACTCTAGCTAAATTGATACATAAAATTCACATCTCAACCTCTTGCAAAACAGCCAAGAAACCAGATGTTTGTTGTCTTGTGTTTTTACCGAAACTAGCTCATCTTCACCTTGAGTTTGTGATGAACTTTGCCTGCTTGGAGGGCTAGTAAATATTGTGTTTTTAGCTGAATTGTTAGCCTAATAAGTAAGTAGCAATCTGATCTGTATGGCATGCTTAGTAGTATGTGAATCATGCTTGAATTGGAATGAAATACATATAATGTTGCTGGTGATATGTGCTGAAAATATGTTGATTAAACTTGGAAGTTTTCTATGCTTACTCTTGGTGGATGAAAACAATGGGATATAGATTGATTCATTAATGAATTAGGTCTAGATTTGAAGTACAATAAAGGTGGATTTATGTTAAAGAAAGATGTTAATTAAGTGTGCTTGAATTGAGAAATAACTAGGACTATATTCACAATAATGTAATAGTTTCTAGTTTGATTTTTGATGCATGAAAGACAATGAGTTGTGAGCTATCAATTGAATAATTTTGAACTGGAATTGGAGATGATATTGATGAGGAATTAGAGTATAATTCAAGTCTAATTGAGGCATGAATAAGGTGAGCCGTGAGTTAATTGTAATGGTGTCGTTGAACAGGTTTTACTGAATAGACATAGGTATTTTGGCCATAACTTGATCTATAGATATCCAAATTAGGTAAGTTTAATTTTATATTGAACTAAATACATATGTATACAATTTTTGTGAAGGAATATAATTTCAATTCTAACTCTAAAGGTTTTGAAATTTGGCTTGAAGTTGAGTTTTAGATTCTGGTACTATTTGAGAACAATCTGTAGAATTTTGGGTATAACTTTAAGAATAATGAACCAAATTGTATTAACTTTAGTTCATTAGAAACTTAAGACATATAAGAACATTTGTTTAGAAGAACATATTATCTAAAAACCTCAATTTCTATGTTATAATGGCCATACATAATTAACCCAAAACCTATCTTGGGAAAGTCTAAGGAATTGGATTAGGACTTTTGGATAACCCATCCTACGATTATGGGAAGCCATACATGATCGTGGAAGTGGCATGGCAGTAAAGAAAATGTTCTTTTGTCTTATTTTTGAACCAAGTAATGATAAGGTACTTAACTATGATACATTTGGACTTGATTAAGGTTTAAAATGAACATAATTTGATGTTGGAAAAGTTAGTTAAATGTGTGATCAGTTTTGATTGATAATTGATATTATACTTTAAGGAAAAGAATGTTTGATAACAATGCATCTAAGTTTGGAATGAAGGAATGTTAAAGGAACGAAGAAATTCATATGAATGCCAATGTATTCCAAAGGATATTAATAATGCATTAAGAATAAATGAATGAGAATTGTGAATTATGTGAAATATTTGTAATGCTAGAAAAGAATTGGTAAATGAATGGTTAATGAATGGAGCATGATCAAGTCTACTTAAGATATTAACCTAAATGCAAACAAGAAATATACAAGTGATAATATATGAATGATTATGAGTTATGATTAAGGAAACGTACCCGGGATAGTCATTGGGAATGCATTGAACATGGAACATATATGATGTATATAAGTTAATATGCATTTGATTGATTAACTTTGTAATGTGAATTCTGTGTTTATTGTATGATGTATAGACGCTCAAATCGAACGCCATCATCAAGACATTGCCAGTCCATCCAGGCAATAACGTATACTGGAGCGTATTGTGAGTAACCTAGATGTTCTTACTAGGATTGATTTATTTTTGTTTAACTTCCAATTATTGAATTGTTAATGATCTAATTGTAATATGATATTACTAATTTTGGACAATTGATTATTTAAAGAGTTTGATATTCAAGACTGTATTGGGAGTGTGTGTGATATGAATGTGAATAAGGAAATTGAATGCTCAACTATTTATTGAATGCCAAATATAGATCTGATGAACTATGAAAATTGAACATGCTCATTGACTGAAAGTGGCTGATGATATGTTGTGTGAATTGTTATACTCCATTACATGATACATTGTGACGATAAAGTGATATGCTACATTTGAGTAATATGGTTGATTGGGATATATATATATATAAGATCTAAAAGAGTATATGAAATGTGTGACATTCGTTATGTCTTATTGAGATGAGGAATGTTGTCAGTTTGGTTATATGTGACATATTTGTGCGTTTGATGTGAGTGAGTCCATCAACGGTGGTTAGCTTATTGAGTTCTCAAGACTCATCAAATTGTAATGTGACTTTTCAAGCACGAGGGAGGAGACCTAGTTCCTAAGTTACTCTAGAAGAATGATCTTTGATTAAGAAATGACTTAAAGGTTTGTCAGTTGACACCTAAGGAACAGTAGACTATTTTATGTAGTTTACTTATGTCGTGTAAAGCTTTTGTAGCTTGTAAATTTTCAAATGTTTTAGTAATGCAAATATTTGTTTTAATGGCTACAGTGTAAATTATATTTGTAATAGTATGAAGAGTAGTAGTTGTTTTTAAGTATTGTTTTTATTTTTTGTGATGCCATATAAGAGAACATAACTGCTCTAACATGCCATTATCATGGGATACATACTTGAATGTTCTCTGGATGTTCTGAAATATACTCTATGGTAGTGGGGTGTTATAGAGATGCCATTTTGAAACATCATAGAGGTGGAGATATTCAATGTGTCGGGCTTGGACTTCATGGGACCATTCCCATCCTCCTTAAGTAACACTTACATATTGGTTGGAGTTGACTACGTTTCTAGGTGGGTTAAGGTTGTAGCTACTCCAACTAAAGATAGCAAGGTGGTTCAAAAGTTCATTAAGAATATCTTTACAAGATTTGGGATGCCTAGAGCGATTATAAGTGATGGAGGGACCTATTTTTGTAATAACCATTTGAGGCTCTTCTGAAAAGATACAATGTTCATCATAGAGTGGTGATTTGTTACCATCCAAACTAGTGGGCAAGTGGAGGTAGTGAATAGAGAGTTGAAGAAGATTTTGGAGAAGGTAGTGAGCACCTTAAGAAAGGATGGGGTGTTGAAGTTAGATGACACCTTATGGGTTTATAAGATAGCTTTCAAGACACCCATAGGAACTACTCCATATAGACTTATGTATAGTAAGGCGTGCAATTTACCTTTGGAGTTGGAGCATCAAGCCTGTTGGGCCGTTAAGAAGTTGAACATACATTGGAAGCTAGCAGGTGAGAAGAGATTGATACAACTTGACGAATTGGAAAAGTTGAAATTTGATGCTTATGAAAATGCTAAGTTGTATAAGGAAAGTACAAAGAAGTGGCATGATGCTCACATCAAGACGAAAGAGTTTAAGAGTGGGCACTTGGTGCTTTTGTTAAGTTCATGAATTTGATTATTTCTTGCAAAGCTCAAGTTAAGATGGAGTGGACCCTTCAAGGTTATTCAAGTGTTTCCCTGTGGAGGTTTGGAGTTAGAAAATGCCAAGGGTGAAGCATTCAAGGTCTACGGGCATAGATGCAAGCCATACTATAGAGGGACATACTCACAAGAAAGGGAAGTCCTCTTTCCTTTTTTTTGCTCCTTCATGAATGCATGTGAAATGGTCAAGCTAATGACCTTAACTTAGCATGTTTACCTTTCTTTTGCTTGTCTTTGTTTACTTGTTTGTTTGAATTATTTGGTTTTGATTATGTTTGGTTTAAGTTTTGTTTGAGTTTTAACTTGTTTTCTACTCAAATTTCTTGTTGGTTAGTTGATTTAGATGTGCTTATAGGTTGACTAAATCTTGGGAATGCATGCTAAGCTTGGAAGAAGGCTAAGAAGTTAGAAAACTTGGAGTGCCCATAATCATGGGAATGGATCTATTTCCCATGAATGTGGGAAGGCTCTCCAAAAACTTTTTGGAGCCTTAACCCACGATTGTGGGAAACACAGGTATTCCCATGATTGTGGGATCCTTAGCTGAAACATTTTAAAAATTGCCCTGTTTCTTCTTTCTTTCTTCATCTTCTCACATTCTCTCACTTTAAACACAACACCCACTCACCCTAACCTCATAAATCCTTCATTTTTCTCCCAAATCTTGGTATTTTTCTCCACTCTTTCCATCATTATTCACTTCTTTAACACTTATTTCACATTACCCATTCAAGAACACAAGGATTTGATGAGTTTTTCTCTCTTTCTCTCTTAAAAAGTGCTCACCTCTCTTTAGACTATTTTTGCAAAATTTTCTCATTTAATGGATCCAAAGAAGCTTGTTACCCAGAAACTAATCGACTAACTGTGCCTTCAAGTTTTTGAAGAATGTAAAACTGACATGGCAGGCCACTATTCATACCCCATTCCCTATATTTTTGGAAGAAGAAGGTATCAGATTCTAGGACTTTAAAGATAGAGATTTATTGCCTCCTAGATACTTTGATTTTGAATTATTAGAAATTCTAGGTTTGAGGTGTAATATTAAACAGTTAGCTATGAATATTGGTTAGGGTTGTCTAATTAATTGTGATGTACCGATGTACCTAATGATGACAGTAGAATTTTTCAACAATATATGCTATAATCCTAAAATGGGCATATTCTGGTTTAGAATAGGTGGTCATGTATATAAGCTTGATTATACTGTCCTTCGTGGGCTTTTTGACTTATCCAATACGAAAGTTTTAGATGATCATGATTCTTTTTATAGATGATTATTGGAAAAGCCTTACGGATGAAAACTATTTTGATTCTAGGAATGCACCTAACACTTTAATTCGTAGCACTAAGCACTTATTGCTTCATAAATTTATGTGCTTAATTGTTTTTAATAAAACTGAAAGTAGTAAGTATTCGGCTAAAGAACTTTTCTTTCTTTGATGTATGGATCCCAAAGTTAAAGTAAATACCCTTTATCACATTTTTAGGTCTATTATGAGTTGCATTAATAAGAAAAACTCATATTTTGGTATGGCGTACATTGTTACTGCTTTGACTTCGTTTTAGAATCTTAATGTGGATAGTGTATGCAATGCTAACCCTGATGTATTTGATGTATCGTATTTAAGATGCTCTGAAACTTTGGAGCTCTATTTTATGGAGCTTCGAAATCTTTAGACACGTACTGTTGTTAAGAATAGGGAGGGCAAGAATGTAGCCATGTATCAACCATCCACCTCTCAGGCGCCCCCGGAGCTCAAAGAAGTAGTCAAAGAGGAACCAACAGTAGTAGCAGATGTTGATAGGTTTCAGCAAATTCTTAACCAAATAGCTGTAAATCATCAATAAATGATGCTGCAAATCAATAAGCTTAGCAACCAAATGCAATAAGTACACAAAGAGCAATGGTACATCAAGAAGAAATCCCTCAAGTTCATCCAGATGAAGAACATTGAAGTCCCCTCTCCTACACTTTCACCACCTCAATCTCCATAAGCCTTCTTACCTTTTACCTTTTACCCTTTACTTTTTACATTGTTTTATTTACTTTGTTAGTGTTTTATTTTCTTGTTTGTTTGATGTTGTGTTTTATGTTTTGGTTTCCTTTTATGGTCACCTTGTCAAATTAAGCACAATGTGTTGTCCTAGTATGGGAGAGGTGACATTTGCCTTATCAATTGCATCGTTTAAGCTTTATTTACTGTTTTCATTTTGTTAATTAGGATGCATGTTTTAGGTATATTAGGTTGTTGTTTAATGTTGTTTTGTGTTAAGTAATGGAACCACACTTGAATCACTGATTCATTTTGCCATGAGATTCCACCATACTAGTTGGAATGAGATTGAATGCATGCTTGACCTCGAATTAGGATACTTGAGTAAAGAGTGAACTATGTTGAGTGATAAAAAGTAGTTAGTTGCATAAGCTTACTCAAATTTGACACTTGAACACTGGGGTAGGGTAGATATGCATAATGAATTTTCATTTGAGCCAATGTGAGGATTGAGCCTATATGACTCCATCTATAGTCATTTTATTTCTTTGATTGTGTGATGCTTCTTTAGGTTACTACCTTCAAAACTTGTTTTGAATTGGTTTGGGTCTACTGGATGCATGCTTAATGGAGATGATTAAGGCCCTTTTTGTGCTAACCTTTGGCTTAAATGACATACCTTTTATGATCCCTTGCTAGCCCGTTGAGCCTTAACCTTTTGGTTTCTTGAAAACACCCAATATTTTAAAACCCAAAACCCCATTAGTCTACCCATTCACAAGCTTAGTAGAGTATTAAGTGATGTGTTAGCTTGGGATATTTGCTACAATTTTTTGTTTCCGAGATGAGTTAAGTAACACTTCTACTTTTGGATCACATTGCATATAGTTGCTATTTTGTTTACTATTTCTTCAATTAAAAAAGAAGAATGTTTTGGTAGCATCAGTAAGTGTGGAGTAGTAGTATATCTACATTTTTGTATCTTAGAAATATGTTTTGTTATCCCTTTGTTCACTTATTACTTTATGAATGCTTGTGTTAAAAACCCTTTACCCTTTTTGACCCACCTTAACCCACCTGAAATAAGTCTTTTTGATCTATTTATGCAAGTAATCATTATAGAGGAAAATTGGTGTATTAGCAAGCCTATAGTAGTGTAGTTTCCTATAGGGAGCTTAAGCAAAACTCTAACCATCAAACACTTAAGAGAAATGAGTGAAATTGTAAGGAAGATTCATTTTGTGTTTATACTTATCTTTGAGTGATGGTACCATAAATTAAGTTTGCTTATGTACACTAATAAAAAGTAGTCATGATATGTGTAATAGTTTGACATTTGAGTTGGCCAAACTTTGAGGGATTGCATGATTTGATCTTTGTGAAAATGAAGTGATGGAATTAATTGGTTTTGTTTGATTTTGCTTGAGGACAAAAAAAGATTTAAGTGTGAAAAAGTTGATAGTTATGCATTAGTATGTCTTTTTCTAAGCATTTGGCATATGTTTCTTGCATAATAGTTTAGTATTATTATATTTTAAGACTTGTTTTGTATGTTTTTGTTTAATTTGATCTTTATGGTTGTTCCTTTATATTTGATGTGGGTTTATGGTAAGAATTGATAATTTTGGTGTGGGAATGGAGGGTGAACACCTTTGTGATTAAGCTAGGGACCAAGAGAAGAGAAGAGAAATGGAGCTGCTGAAGAACAAGAACCCACGACTGTGGGAGAGGGCATGTTTCGTACGATCGTGGGAAATCTATGGAGAAAGTTTTTATCACATTAACCCACGATTGTGGGAAGCACAAGGATAGTTCCTAAGATCGTGGGAAGCACACGATAATTCCCACGATCGTGGGATGCTTAGCACTAAGAGACACGCGGGTTTCTTATTTTTTTTAGGGTTTTATGACTTGTCTTGATATATATATATTGTAAAAAAATCCCTAGGGAGGAGGAGAGCCATTGAACTTGCCTCCTCGAGTTAAAAGATAGATTGAGAGCCTAGCGATAGGTGGAGAATCAAGGTTTTTATTCCCAATTGGGCAAAGAGTACCCTGTCATCCAGATTTTCCAAGTTTGGGTAAAGAAGAGGGGGAGTTGCCCCATCTAGTTCTTATTTTGATTTCTTTCTCTTCCAGCATGTTTAACATGGATTGCTTGGTTACTGGGGATGTTAATGATATTATGAGTGGCTAAAACATTTTTTAGGGTTTGTTGTTTGAAATATTTGTGAACCTTCGGTTATTGATTCAATAATATAAATGTTTATGTTATTTATTGAGCTTAAACCCTGCAACAAATTGAAAGAGTGAACTTGGTAATTTGTGTTAAATGTACAATGAGAGTTGGCGTTTAATAGACTTATAAATAACAAGGTATTGATTTATTTGGAAGAGATTTCAATAGATTGATATATTGCCTATAGGATAGCTTTATATCTAGTTGAATGTTTAGGAAAGGCTTTGCATATCAAAATATCCCAAAGTCATAACTTATTTAACTAGTGACATTTAGTTGCACCTTGAGAAAGGGTAGCTAAAATTTTAGGAAATCTTAGGCCAAGCATAAATTGAATCAATTAACTAAAGGGAAGCAAATAGGGATAATGACAAGTCCTAATTTTTAATCATGATTTTCTCCTATTTTTAGTTTACGATTTTGACTTTGGTTGCGCTGTTTCCTTTTACCTTTAGTTTGTCTTTGTTTTACTTATCTATTTAAATTTGTTTGAATCGGTTTCTTAAACAAAGAGCAACCTGAGTTAAGTGGTGCCTAAGCACAATCCTTATGGGATCGAAATTTGCTTTTTACTACAAATTATGACCCATATACTTACAATTTTGAGCGAAAAATTGGTAGTTTGTTTTGCAATTAACAAAGAAGCCTTTTGATGAGATGTGTCTAACATATGTTTTCTCTAAAGGTTAGCTAAAGTCCTCCAAAAATTACGGTTTTCACACTTAAATTTGTTTTACCTCACTAAGGACATAGTCTATGGTGTGGTTATGGCCCAAATCTTGGGCATCATTATTTCCTTTAGGTGTTGAACACAACCTCTAGTATGATTATGTCACTGAGATGTGGTTCTTTCTATTTCTTGAAAATTAAAACATGGCCTTTAACATAACCATGTCTTTTAATAATTGATATTTTTATTTCTCCTTTGACTTGCACATAGTTTCTTATATGTTATGGCTTATTCCATGTCACTTGCTACACTTGATCCTTCTAGGACATAAGTTTACACTTGAGCATCGGCTAGATTGTTTTCCTTTAAGAATTATAAATCTCTTCATGATATTTTTTATGGAATTCTCACCTATTCTTAGAAAGTCCCAAGGTCCAGTTTTTACAATTACATGGAAAAGAAATATAAAACTAAATTGAAAAGTTAATTTAACCTTAAAATCAATAAAAAATATATGAGAAAAGTTTTGCATTTTTATGCACATCAAATATCCTGTACTTAATATTTTGCTTATTCTCACGAAAATCAATTTAATCACTCTTAACAAACATAGTTACCAATTCCAACAAGGTGTTTAACAACTCCATATGATTAGTCAAGATAATACATCATTCATTAATTAGTAGCTATTTAAATACTTGCATTAAATCATAAGTTAATTCAATTTATCTCAACAATCCTTTAAACATTAACTTAATATCTAAAACTCAGCCTAATTTTTAAAGTAGACAAAAATGAGTAAGAATTTAAATTTTTAGATAATTTAATAACCTAAATTAATAGAAAAATAATAAATTAATAGAAAAATAAAACGCTAACATAATTGTTTGAAAAGCAACCCAATTTTTTGACATAAGGACAAACTTTAATATGATTGCTTATAGTTAGTTAGGTCTTTGCTTTAAATAGATACTAGTAGCATTTTAACTTCAACATTTTGACTTAGGTAAAAGGCATCAGAGTAAATTTATTTTTGCTCTCTTATACACAAATATTTTTGTTTTATTTTATTGTATATTTTTAGTAGGATATTAAAATTCTTAAAAAGGATCCAATTTAATTAAAAATGCCTAAATTATACAAAAATTATCATAAGATAAGTTAAGTATCTATTATCATGATTATTTTAACAAATATGAACTAAATTAATTATTAATGCTTATTAATATTTGCTTAAAAATAATTGAATTAAAAAATGACCAAACTTAAAATATGTAATCTCAATCAATCTTCTTCGATTGAAAAATATTTTCATAATTATTCCATTTTAAACTAATTGTAGTAAAATTGAAAAACACAGCATGGCTCATAAATAATTGATTCTCTCCCCATACTTGAGTTAAACATTGACCCTATTGTATGAAATATAAACAATCAAAATAAAAATTAAGGAAGATAAACATAAAGGAAGGAAAATAAAAAGGGATTATAAACTTCTCTATCCCTTGTTTATCATTTGCTAATTGACGTCTAGAATTTATTTATACCATGTAAATAAACACAACTAAATAAAGAAAAATAATAAAATGCAAAAGGAAACTTAATATTAAGTTAAACTAAAATTAATATGGAACATAAATAGAATGACGTAAGTATAAAAAATATAGTTATCATTAAAGGAAAAACGTAATTTGTAAAAAGAATAAAACTTAAAGGTAAGAAAAGTAAATAAGAGCTCAGTTAGTAATAGGCAATTCCTCATTATAATCATCCTCCTCTAATGTTGTTAAAGATTATGGAGGCATCTTAAAGTATCCTATATACATAACATAAGCAGATAACCCTTGCTCCATTCTTCTTAATCACCTTCATTAGAAGCATTTTAAAGTATCCTACATACTTGAAGAAGGTAGATAACCCTTGCTCCATTCTTCTTAACTGCCAATATGCTTTATT
Organism: Erythroxylum areolatum; assembly: GCA_024520975.1. Classification (NCBI taxonomy): domain Eukaryota; kingdom Viridiplantae; phylum Streptophyta; class Magnoliopsida; order Malpighiales; family Erythroxylaceae; genus Erythroxylum; species Erythroxylum areolatum. Next base: position 16,335 of record JANIJH010289840.1, read on the forward strand.
TAAAACATATCTTTGACTATGCATCTTGGTCTTTATACAATGAATAGTCTTATCAATCCTCTCCAATATCATTTGTTATGGTTAAGTCTTAACATCTCTAAGCCCCTTCGTTGCCTTTTCCTTATGAGGTGCATCATCTATTATTGACCTTCCTAACTAATTTTATAAGCCTCATCATTTCCAAGTCGAGAGCACCCACACGACACCTAATAGTTAGATTTGAAAGATAATAAAAAAAACTCCTAGGTTTTTTGCTAGTTTAGTAAGATAGAGCCTCCATGTATTGCATAATGTTATTTATTGACTACATACATATATTGCATAGTGCTATTTATTGTCTATGTACTCTAAATATACTAAAAAATATTTGCTTAGGTGATATAGTCTCCTCTCAATTATGCACCATAATCAAAACAAATCTCTATGTGTGACTACTCCTATTAAACTCTCCTTTATCCCTAAAAGTGAATAAGTTATTACCCTATGTAGGTATCTAAGGAGGTAGGTAGTTTAGGTGCTTTCGGTTATTGATTGACCATAAGCAAATTTGCTTATTGATATAGTTCTAAAAAAATCTTTAGGTTTTTACTTATAAATCTTGTTAGGGAACTCAATTATAGAGCTTTTAGTATCTTTCATTTTCACCTATTTGGATATGTAAAGCTTGCATCACAATAACAAACTCATTAAAAAATAGAGATCATTTAATTCCCCTAACTTGAATGATATTTTATCTTATATTTAACATACCTAATCATGCCTAACAGAGTTAAAATTTTAAAGTGATTTCTTAATAGGCATTATTAGTCATATCAAAAGCTAATTTCAACTACCCATTACCTACATAACTCCTTACATCATTTACCAAACCCACACTTTCTAAACCACTCCAATATATGCATTTTTTTTTCAAAAGCTATATGTTTCAAAGCATATTGTTCAAGATGGTCGTCATAGTAGCATGTAGGCATATTTTGTTCATTATAAGGTGAACCTTTAACTTTTATGGATGGTTCGGAAATCATGGTTATATGTGTGGGCAAAAAATTAAAACTATGTGAAGGATTGCTTAAGATTGTAAAAATTCCTAAAAGTTGAAATTTTAAGCCCTAAATTTCTAAAATATGGATTTAGAGAAGAAAAACATTGTTGAATCTTGGTAAGAATATAAGGGAAATGTCAAAAAGCGTATAGGTTTTTCTAGGAAACCTGATTTAGATTGTGGGCATTTAAAAGGGAGAGATTAAGAGAAAAGTGAATTAGGAGATGGAAGAGTGTGATTGTTGGTACCCCATGCGTTTTAAAATTTTAGTGACATATTCTACAATAGAACTACAATGTAGATCATAAAGAATTCTAGATTTGGAAAACATTAGACAAGATTTAGGGCACAAGCTTGGCCTAGATCGTGAAGCCTTTTAAGAACTATAAATCTAAAGCCATAAGCATAGTTGTGTTCCTAGGCCATGGATCATTTTGTTTTGGGTTTCCTATAAGCATGAATAGAGGTATGGGAGTGTCTCTAAGTTGTAGATCTTTTTGTTTTTCTTGTCAATTAAGCATAGTTGAGACTTTGGCATGTCCCATGTCATGGATCCTTTTAAAAAACTAAAAAAACAGTATGGTTTAGGCCATAAGTGTGTCCCAAGCCTTGTTTAAAATAATCCAACACACATTTATTTTTTTTAATCTTTCCACTAGTTTGTTTTTTGGATGTTTAACAAAATTTAAGCCCAACCCTAGACGTGGAAAATATCTCTTAAAGTTTTGAGTTGAAGATGATGAAGTCCCTATTATGTTTAGGGTGTTCTATAAGAAAAGGTGCTCAGTTTGCTAACTTTCATCATTGAAAATACTATCGCATGTACCAAAGTATCATTTGGTATAATTCACCACAATCTATGTCTTGATTTGAAACATATAATAGATTGAAAACAAGCACCGCATTTTCTTGGTCCATCAATAAATAACAAAGAATAGATAGGAAATGGAGAAAAGAAAAGGTACCTTGTTCGTAAACTAATAATCATACATCATAACATGATACTAATATATTATCATGTAACTCAACTATTTCAATAAAAGTACTTATTTTAACTTAATTGAATCAACAACTTTTTACATTTCTAATCCATCTTGTTTATAGCAACAATAGCTTATGCATTTGTTATTCATTAATTGATTTAAATATTTAATAATTGAATTGAAAGAGATATAAATTGTTAGAGGAATGTCTAAATCCAAATCTCAAAACTTTAAGTAAAGAGAAGCACATTTTCTTCCCTAAAGAGAAATTGTTTGCATTGAAATAATATGTACATAATATTAAAGTGCATTTACACATATTGGTTGAGATTAGACAAAAAATTAATCAGAAATTGTTCAAAAGAGATGGAAAAAGTATCATCTTTTTAAATGTGAACAACTCTATTACCAACACATTTACTGCCAACATCTAGTCTTCGAAAATAAATCTACACATAGGGGACAATAGCATACATGCAACACCTCAATAAGTATAAGGGACCACAACAAACAATCATAAACAAACAAGTACTAACAAGAAGACTTAGGGGACCACACATATAAAAACATAAAAGCTAGATGACAATGAACCTACCATGATGAATTGTCAACTTTTGTTCAAAAACTTGAAGAGCGTACAAGTTGCTTCTAACGTTATAAATGACGTGTGGTAGAAGAAGAAAAAATTAGGAATTAGGGAAGTCTGAAATCATTTGAAAAATATTTAGGTGGAATTGAAATTGATCAGACTCAAATTGTTTAAACAAGAACAAAATTTCATATTAGGGATTCCAGAAGAATGGTGCATATTAGACTGAAGCTTCAAGACGGTGTGTGCTAGGTTAAATGCACAACATTTGATGCCTAGGTTTAAATGAAAGCAAGTTCATGAAAACGTACCGTTTAATAGAAATAGGACATCAAATTGCACCATTTAACCCTCTAGGAGCCACTTTTATTTATTTTTAAAATTCAAGTCATCAATGTAGGTCCCACTTTAATAAAATTTAAAAGAATCACGTCAAAAAAGAAAAATGTCACATGGCATTTAATTGTTCGTTGCCTAATATTGATAATTTTTCCCTCCAATAAGAGGATATTTTTAACGTTTTCTAAACATTATGGTTTATTTTGAACGCTTCGAAATGACAATTTGAATTTCAGTGTAAACATTCGAGACTAAATTACACTTTTAGCCTTCTTTGGGTTGATCGTGCATCCTTTTTATGTCTGACTTCGGGTGCCCTATGCCCAGGGACGGAGCCATGTTATAGGGGAGGGGGGCCATGCCCCCCCTTTCAAATATTTTTTTTAAATTACTTATATAATTAAAATTTTTAAAATTATAAATATAAGTGGCCCCCCTTAAAAAAAATCCCTATCTTCTCTTCTCTTTAACTCTGCACGCACAACCCTCCTTCGCCAGATTGAAAACGCCTCCACCCTCCAGCCTCCATCTGGGCCATCTCATGGTCCACCCACCCAAGTGTATCTCATGGTAAAATTTCTGACAGCTTCACCTTGAGTAAATTTAAATAGATGAATCTTAGAGGCATCATTATCCAGCTCAAAAGAAGCCTAAACCAGAATTGATTGATTCCTAAAATTAATTTTTTTTGTGATTACTGATTGGGTTATTGCCTTATTGGTATGTAGGAATTAGCATATTAATTGATGATTAAGACTTGAGAACAATGAGAAGCTAATTTCACCATCAAGATTCAAGTTATTTAAGGTACGT
>JANIJH010290660.1:0-20080 GCA_024520975.1 Erythroxylum areolatum
TATTCAAAAATCAAAATCAAAATCCATTCCTCCACAAACAAGTCCACCCACCGATAGCATTTTCATCAACTCATCAATACTAATACACGACAAATCCAATCCCTTTCCAAATTCCAATTCACAACACAAAAAACAAAATCCATTTACCAGCAATTTTTGGAGTATCAATAGTCAATACACACCTAAAAAAATTATTTAACCGTCGGATGACTTGGGTCTTCACTTGGGTATTCGGGTTGGGGCTTCGGGTCGTGCCTCGTGGGCTTGTCCAGGTCCAGCCGTTCACCTGTGAGCCGTCGGAGGGTTGGTGGTGGTGCGGTGGTGCGGCAAGGAGGAGAGGTGATGTCGAGGCCAGATCTACACGGAGAGGAGGAGAACAACCGGAGTGAGGAGGAGAACCAAGCGTCGGCGACGGTGAGAGGATCTAGACACCGGCGACAAAGATGGTGAGAGTGAGAGAGTGAGAGAGAGAGGGTTAGAGAGAAGAAGAAGAGTAGAAGAAATGAATGAAGTGAAGAAGAAAGAGGCGATAGCAGAGTAGAGGGTCGGGTGGGGGGCCTGGGTAGATTTTTTAGGTAAATTTTTTTTTTGCAGATAAGTCCTCAAAATTTTTAAAAATTCTGAAATGGTCTGAAATTTTTCGAAATGTTAGATACCGGCCAGTACTCAACGAAAAACCCTAGTACCGCCTGGTATTTATGGCCGGTATCGAGGTTGGGATCCAAGTTCCGTTTTTCGACCGATACCGGCCAATATGGAGCGGATCCCAAAACAATGGTCACGCCTGTGACTTAATAGTCATAGGCGTGACTTCCATACACGTTTGTGACTTGTCGTGCATGTTATTTTGTTTTTAATTAACGCTTATATAATTTTATAACATTTTAAATAAATAAATAAATAAATAAAAATATAATTAATTAATTGCCTAATCAATTAATTTCATATAATAATAATAATTAAAATATAATTAATTTATTAAAATATAATTTATTTATAAATTAATTTTTAATTATTAATCATTAATTGTTAAGTTTGTTAGTTATAATTAACAATAATTAATATATAATTAATTAATTGATTAAGTAATATATATATTAATATTTAGTATATATGTTAGTCGTAACCCTTCATTATTAATTGTTAATTATATATATTAATATTCAGTATATATATAGCTCTTCAGTATATATATAATTCTTCAAATGTTAAGTAGTTATGCCTGTGACTTAGCGTAACTCCCATGTACGGTTATGCATGTTATTTTATTTTTCTTGTTACCAGGTAATTAACATTTATATAATTTTATAACATTTTTATTAAATAAATAAATAAATAAATAAAATATTATTAAATTAGTTGATTAATTATAACATAATTAATTGATTAATTAATTCATTTCCTAAATTTTTTATTCTTTCATTTAATTTTACTAATTCATTTTTAATATTCTAACTTACATATTTTTAATAATTCTTTTAACCTTGTTAATTCCTTTCTTATTATACATTTCTAAATTTAAATATTTATAATTTTACCTCAAAGGTAACTTTTTCCCTTATTTTAATTAACTAAATTATTCAATTGACTACAAAATTAGTAAGTGAAAGATGATATAATTTTTTTTACTTTTAATTAGATTTTATAATATTTGTATTTACTTTGTATATTTTATCCATTTATAACAAATACATTACACATTACACATTTCCTTTTTTTTTTTCAATTCAAAAGTTTACAAACTAATTTTAGTAATTTATTTTTAATATTCTAAATTATACATTTTTAATAATTCTATCATAATTCATTTCTTAATATACATTTAAAAATTTTAATATTTATAATTTGATCAAAAAAATTTAAATTACACAATATTCATTTATACATTAAATAATAGGACATGTTAGGACTTTTTTTCATTATCTGGATTACCTGAAATTTTTAATTGATGACAATAAAATTTAACATTTGTTTTAACTAAAATATTTAATTTATGATAAAAATTTAACATTTGTTTTAGTCACGGACATGACTTATATTGAATTTTTTACTTATATATTATAATATTTGTACTTACGTACATTTCCCAACTTTTTTTATTTCTTCATTCCGAAATTTAAATATTTATAATTTTATCACAATATTTTAAATTAAGTAGCATTCATTAACATGTGACTTTTTTTTAGCTTAATTAACTACAATATTTAATTCATAACAAAATATTTTACATTTTTTAAATATTTTTCAGTTATGGGCATGACTTAATAAGTCACACCCTTGACTGATGGGGTGTGACTGATGATATTACATTTTCTATTTTTTATTTTTCATTCCAAATTTTTAATAACTAATTTTACTAATCTATTTTTAATATAGTGACCAAATGTCCTTTTAATTTAATTCTTTTATTATTTATTCTAAACATGTTAAATTATTATATTATTTAATATATAAATGAATATTGGGTAATTTAAAATTTTGTAATAAAATTATAAATATTTAAATTTTGAGATGTATATTTTCTTAAAAAGGTTAAATTTTGTTATATTAAAAATATATAAGCTAGAATATTAGTAATGAATAAGTAAAATTAGTTAGTAAAAATTTGGAATCAAAAAATAAAAATTAAGGGAATGTATAGTGTAATGTATTTGTTATAAATAAGTAAAATATATAAACTAAATTAAAAATATTATAATATATAACTAAAAAGTAAAAAACATATATGGTAGGTGTGAGTTGTGACTCAATCAAAATAAGTTAAAAATAAATAAATATTTTGTAATTTAGAATTTTGTGATAAAATTGTAAATATTTAAAATTTAAAATGTATACTAAAAATTAAATTATAAAAAAATTAAAATTTGAAATGTATAATAAGAAAAGAATTATGATAGAATTATTAAAAATATATAAATTAGAATATTAAAAATGGGTTAGTAAAATTTGTTAGTAAAAATTTGGAATGAAAAATAAAAAAGTTTTAACAATATTAAAATTATGATAGAATTATTAAAAATATATAATCTGCTACTTTAAAACTAAAAACAGAAAACGTTTATGTGCAACCAAACGGTCCCAAATTATTCCGATGTCTGGCTCCTCTAAAAACTGATAAGGTAAAGATATAAAACCATCCATTGCGGTTTTGGGAGGGTTTATCCTCAACGATCCAAATGCAGAAACTACTATCTCTAACACCTTCACACTTTCCGTAATTTCTAGGTTTTTCGTATACAAACATGCTCCTGCAGGTACAGCAGGTAGGGGTTCTCGGGGGTTTCTACTTTTCTTATACAAGGCCCGGACCATCTCCATCCAAAATGGCCGCTTTCACTGCTCTGCCCCCTTGTCCCTGCGCTCCATCTCTCTTTCGATCCCGCTTTCTCATTTCTTGCTCCGCTGGCTCGCCTACCACCACTGCTGGTTAGAGATGTTAAGCTTTCTCGGTCTTTTTCTTTTGAAATTTCAAGTTAATAGTGGAAGCTAACGAAATGAAAATTCGACGAAAAAGAAAAAAAAAGAAACGAAATTGAGATGTAATGTGTCAGTTTTGTTTACTCTGCTTACATTTTGGTTCTTAGGTAAAGGGCCCCGTAAAAAGTCTAGAAGATTGGAAGGAGCTAGAAAAAGCATGGAAGACTCTGTCCAACGCAAGATGGAACAGTTTTATGAAGGTTCCAACGGCCCACCACTTCGTGTTGTTCCAATTGGTGGGCTGGGTGAGATTGGCATGAATTGCATGCTTGTTGGGAATTATGACCGTTACATTCTGATTGATGCTGGTGTTATGTTTCCTGAGTAAGTGTTTAATCTTCCATTTTGCCTTACCCCATTTGAACCAGCGATTGATAGTAATTACTTAGTCAAGTTGTAAAGAATCCTTCCCTCCAGAACAATTAAAAAATACTTGTTGTAAATTTACTTACCATTTTCGTTTTCTGAATTGACTATAAGAGTGAATATGTTCGTAAAGCAAGCATTTTCATAAATTACTTTTCTAGGAAGAAGTTTTTTGACAAAGACAGTCCAGTGCGGTTTCTCTTTTGTTTCTGTAATCACGGGTTAAAATTCCTTGGAGTTTCACTCTGATGTTGTATTATTTGCATGATGTGTATTGCAGCCACGATGAGCTTGGAGTCCAAAAAATTATACCAGACACCAGTTTCATTAGAAGATGGAGTCACAAAATTGAAGCGGTTATTATAACACATGGCCATGAAGATCACATTGGTGCGTTGCCTTGGGTAATTTTTCCTTCTACTTCCTATAAGCCCATTTAAACCTAACACTGCGGCATTGCACACTTGTTGACTTTATGTAAGGTTTATACTTAGTCATTGAGACCTGTGTTTATTTTGGGTGAACCTCTATGGTGTCTTAGGTAATGGGTAGAGCAGACCCATTTATTTTACACTTTTGAGTTTTCACATGCTGTTGGAAGCTCTAGTTACCCCATTTTGTGAAGTAAAAGTCTAACCCTTTGGGGATTGCAGCATTATAAATCTCCTATTAAGAAATGTAAACATTTTTTTTGTCCTCTGGGCAAATCTGACCTAGAGATCCCGTTTGGAAAGATGGAGATATGAGTGAAATTTTCTCTTCTTTCCTTCCTTTTCTATTATTTTATGGGAATTGGTGGCTGAAGGAAACCAGGCTAAGCAAGTTTGCATGAAACCACTGGAGCTTTCCAATCTGTAAACTAAGGTTAGATTTTTGAGTTTCCTGGCGGATGAGTAATACAATTGAAAGTTCTGAACCTCTAGTTTAAGACTATTAATTGAGATTCTGCACGGTATTTGAGGATTTTATTGTGTGGTCTAATCTGCCTCATTTGTTTCAATCATATAGCTGTTGAAATGCTTTCTCATCTTTAGGATTTCTATGCTTTCAAATAATATTTACTGTCCGTACAGGTTATCCCAGCTTTGGATGCCCATACCCCAGTATATGCATCATCCTTTACAATGGAGGTACTAGTCTCAGGTTTCACTTGTAATGCACATAAAATTGGTTTAATGCTTTAAGTTGATCTTGGCTTGTATGCACAAATATCATGCCCGAAGGCATAAAGATTCTTCATGAGATTCATCCCATTCCTAAATTAGTATATCTTGTTTCCAGAATAATTATTGAAATATACGTAATAGAACAGTTCTGGCTTTATTTAGCGCAGAGCTATAAGACTAACTTAAATATTTTGCTTGTTCAGTATTGGATGTTTATATTTAAACTATTGGCCCTAGTTCATGTTTATCTGCACGCATAGACTAGTGCTCTTGGCATCATTGATATTTTGAGACATAAAAAATGACATCTCTAACCGTTTAACAGCTTATTAAAAAGCGATTGAAGGAGAATGGCATCTTTGTTCCATCTAGACTCAAGGTTTTCAGGACTAGGAAAAAATTTGTTGCTGGCCCTTTTGAAATAGAGCCTATCACTGTCACCCATTCTATTCCTGATTGCTGTGGGCTAGTTCTTCGTTGTGCTGATGGTACGATTCTTCATACTGGTGACTGGAAGGTATGCTCTATATCTCTTTCTCTTCCTTGCATCTACTTGATGAGCTCATAAGAATTTTTTGTTCTAAAGATTGATGAATCACCCTTGGACGGAAAAACATTTGATCGTGAAGCTTTACAGGAGATCGCCAAAGAAGGAGTAACATTGGTAAGTATCCCGTTGTGCTATGATCACATATGTGCAACAGAAATGCATGGACGTTCATCTTATGATAGAGAATACTGAAACACTGCTTCTATTGGAAAATGAATGCGATAGTCGTTTCATTTTTCGTAGTTAAAATATGAAGGGAAAAGGGGAGCACAGTTCTATTTACTTGATTGATGTGTTATGATTTAATCATTTTGACCTTTTCTGGGAAAGATATTTGCCTACATTCACATTTCTGTTTAACATCAATGGAACCAAAAAAAAAAGAGGGATAGAGGTTAAAGAGAAGTTCAGTCTTAATATTTGGATCTGAATGTGCGTGGCAGTGAAGAATGCAATGGTACCTAGGGCAGTATGAAGTGTTTTGGCTAGTTTTTTCAATTGGATGGTCATTTTGTCTAAATTGGAATGTTGATTTTTGTTTATAAGGACTATCTTTTGAATTACAGTGTGACTGAATGAAGGAAGATTTATATTTCTTGCCTTGCTTGTGTTCAAATTCTTTCCCCGAGTATTCTTATCCTTGGTGAACTTTAATGTGTTAGGTGCACTATGATTCTGCTTAGGTTCCTTGTGAATATGTTTGTTTTCATTACGCTATTCATAAATGATTGGGCAAACTGAAAGATGCATTCAATACTCGTGGTCAGATGATGAGTGACTCCACAAATGTGCTATCACCTGGAAGGACAATTAGTGAGAGTGTGGTGGCAGATGCTCTGTTGAGACGTATATCAGCCGCTAAAGGGAGGGTTATCACCACTCAATTTGCATCAAATATACATCGCCTGGGAAGTGTGAAAGCTGCAGCTGATTTGACCGGAAGAAAGCTTGTATGTTATCTTATTGTTAATACAATTCTCTAGTTTACTTCAGAAATGCTGTGAACTGTTTATCAACAAGGTTTTACTTGTGTTACTGCTTTACTTTATGATCCTGTGCCAGGTCTTTGTGGGAATGTCGTTAAGGACATACATGGATGCAGCCTGGAAGGATGGAAAGGCACCATTTGATCCTTCCACTCTAGTAATATGCTTCGAATCCTTTAATCCTTTTCCTTTTTCTCTTTCAATTTTGGATTGAATCTTAAGCTTTTTTATTTGTGGCTTTCTTCTGCTTAGTTTCTTTCTCATTATCTCATCAAGCATCACATGCGGCTCATTTTTGCAATGAGAAGCTTGTGATTTGTTGGTATACTATTATTGAATTCTCTAACTATTTAATTCAGTTAATAGAAGAAATGAAACTTTCTTTCGTTTGGCCTTCAAAGCTCTTGTCTGTCAGACTGATCTTTAAATCTTTATAGTTATTTCAATTGGAAGCAGTGCCCTCTACTTGCAATCCAATAGTTATTGTTCCTTTCTGCCTAACTATCATCTATGAACAATTACTCTTACCTCATTTATGGCATTCCCTGGCTTTCGTTGGTGGGTGTTTGTCGTATTTATTTCTTTCCCTTTTATTTCTATGTCTACTTTTGCTTGCAGACTTATTATCACACCATTCTTGTTGTAGAAGTGTCTTCTCACAAAATTCCTTGGTGCAATTTGTTGTTGCTAGCACAGCACCTTTGTCTTTTTGAGCCAATCTGCATGCATCATGTTTTTACTCTTAAACTTCTATTCATCTTACTCTTGTGGATTCCATAGTAATTCCGGCCCTTTGCTGTTTCATTAAATACTTTACAGGTGAAAGTGGAAGATATTGATGCTTATGCTCCAAAGGACTTGCTAATTGTTACAACTGGTTCACAAGTAAGGTGTTCAATATTATTGATTCTCTTTCCAATGCAACACATAGCTTGCATGTGACCATGCATGTTCTCGTGTCAGGCAGAACCACGTGCTGCCTTGAATCTTGCTTCCTATGGAAGTAGTCATTCGTTTAAACTGACCAAGGATGACATCATTCTTTACTCAGCTAAGGTAATATAGATTTTATTGTGGCTTTTGATTCACTTCCTATCAAAAAAATTTTTGAAAGATAGTCTCTATATCAATATTTACAGTACCGATCTCTGAATGTTAATTTGACTAGTTAATTAATGACATTATATGAACTTAACACATATTTTCTCTTCTTGATTTTATTCAAAATGTATATATCCATTGGTATAGAAACTAGATAGTAAGGTCTATTTTTGACTTTCAGGTGATCCCTGGTAATGAATCTAGGGTGATGAAAATGATGAACCGCATATCAGAAATTGGGTCCAATATAGTAATGGGCAGGAATGAAATGTTGCATACATCTGGCCATGGGTATCGTGGCGAGCTGGTAAGATCTTAATTCATTTCCTCAAAAATGCATTGTTTATCAAATGCTATATTCATCAAAGTATAGAAAAGAAGATACTGTTTCTTATTGCTGAATCATGATGGGTTATCTTCTGCCTTAACAGAAAGTAGAGAATATTATTCATTCGTTACTCCTTTCTCTTTTGTTTTATTAATGCAAGAACTATTGTGAGGTAGATGACATTAGGTACCGATTCTGCAATATTTATCTTTTTCTGGGGTTTCATTTTGGTTTAGGACTTGTGAGCTTGTTTGTATATATAAACATGCCTCTATAGGACTGTTCATTAATATGTTTTCTATGACATGAAAATGCTGAAAAAACTTAGTTGATTTCTAATTTTTTTGTTTCCTTATCAATATGGATATCCTTGATTGTATATCTGGTTAAGTTTTTTTTTTCATAATCTACATGTTAATTCTGTTTCTTCAGGAGGAAGTACTTAAAATCGTGAAACCTCAGCATTTTCTTCCAATTCATGGAGAACTCTTGTTTTTGAAAGAGCATGAATTGCTTGGGAAGTCAACTGGCATTCGACACACTACTGTGAGTCAGATTTTGGGTTTTTATGTTTTTTGTATTGATTATAGGTGGCACATATTGGCCTAATTTGGCTTTCACAGAGAAAAAGTGATTGACTAGATTCAATTGCGAAATGGGTTTCACTTCTTTTAAACCTTTCATCATGATTACTAAAAATAGTCATTACTATAGTTAGGTTAGAGCAATTTCCTTATGAGATGCTTTGACATGGAAAATTTAAATTATGTTTAGAATTGGGAATCATCAATATCTATTCTATATCATACATCAGGTTATAAAAAATGGCGAGATGCTTGGGGTTTCTCACTTGAGAAACAGGAGGGTACTGTCTAATGGTTTCATTTCTCTTGGCAAGGAAAATTTGCAGGTAGGTTGAACGTTTCGAGCTTTTACATCATGAAAATTCAATTGAGAATTTCTTTCAAGTTCTATGTTTTGTTGCAGTTGATGTATAGTGATGGGGATAAAGGTTTTGGCACGTCAACTGAACTTTGTGTTGATGAGAGACTAAGAATTGCAACAGATGGCATCATAGTGGTCAGGTAGATTTCTGCATTTGGGTATTTAAACTTGTTAGATTCATGGTGTCTTAAGATTTCTCTGGTGCAGCATGGAAATTCTTCGTCCGCAAAATGTAGATGGTCTAGCCGAGAATGGCATAAAGGCAAAGTTAAGAATTACAACACGGTGCTTGTGGCTGGATAAAGGGAAGCTCTTGGATGCCCTTCATAAAGCTGCTCATGCAGCACTTTCAAGCTGTCCAGTCACCTGTCCCTTAGGTCACATGGAGAGAATAGTTTCCGAGGTGTTGAGAAAGATGGTAAGGAAATATAGTGGTAAAAGGCCTGAAGTTATTGCTAATGCTGTGGAAAATCCAGCAGGAGTTCTTGCTGAAGAGGTTAAAGCAAGGCTTTCTGGCAATTCTCGTGTTGGTTTTGGCGTAGCCGCATTGAAGAAAGTGGTTGATAAGCACGGAAAAAGTAGGTCAAGCAAGATGCAGTTTGATGGCGAGGAAACTGTACAGTTGAAGTCAGTGGAAGAAGATTTGAAAGGTGCTCATCTCTATGCTCTGTTTGTGTGTGCCTTTGTAGTATAGATGGAGGTGACTTTACCCCCTGAATATACATCTGTCTGTTTTCTGGATATATAAGCATGCATTCAGATTAGGGGAGAGATTTTGGTTTCATACTATTTCAGCAAAATTTAAGGTTGTGATACAAAATTCATAAAGTTGACCTCTTATTGACACTAAATGTTCAGTTCCAAAACAATGGAAAACTTGCAGCTCCAAGTGTAAAATGGCTGGCTTTCTGGTTACGCTAGCCACATCACATGTATAAGCCAACACTAGGAGAATAGCTAAGTGGCTGTTAACTGGAGCCAAGTATTACATTTTTACCTCCTTGTCTTGGACTGGGATGCATTATATATTTATGAACATGTCTTACTTTCATGGTTAGATTTTGTTACAATGAGAATATCTTTTCTTAGCATGCAACTTATTCATATTGCACAATCATATGCAGTTGATGGCATTGATAGCGAAAGACTACTACCTGAAGAAGAAGCTGAAACTTCTAACTCCAGTGTGGTTGACAACTCTCATGATCAAGACGACTTCTGGAAGTCATTTGTTTCCTCGTCACAATCTGATGGATCAGTAAAAGGTGATGACAGTTTTTCACAGGAGGAACATGTAAAAGATGGTTCTGAAAGCAGTGAAGATGACTCGTTGGAAATGCAAACTTCTCAACCGAAGCCTTCTAAGTCTGTTAAACGAAACAAATGGAAACCTGAGGAAATTAAGAAGCTCATTCAAATGCGTGGGGAATTACATGATAGATTTCAAGTTGTAAAGGGGAGAATGGCGCTCTGGGAAGAGATATCATGTAATTTAATGGCTAATGGGATGAATCGAAGTCCAGGGCAGTGTAAATCTTTATGGGCATCACTAACTCAGCAATACGAGGTTTGTTCCTTGTTCTGTTACGTTTGACATATCGGACTGCAGTTTCAAGAAGTCTTAATACAAATGAAATTCTAACGTTTGTGTGCTCATATTTTTCTTAGCATGTACCTTAAATTGTAAAAGCGCATGCGAATCTGTGCAACGTGTTCCAACATTACCAGAAAGTTGCCTTCATCCTGAAAGTTACATAGCAATTTTTGTGCCAGAAGGGAATCTGTTTTACATTAACCTTTTTCCTAACATGTACAGGAAAGCAAGAGCGGGAAACAGGGTCGAAAGAATTGGCCCTATTTTGAAGACATGGACAAAATTTTGTCAGGATTGGAGGCAGCAGCATCAAAATAATGGGATGATAAGCGTGGGGTTGAACACTTTCCGTGGAAGCTTTCAAGTGCCTCTTTGCTCGAGTAATGATATCTGTATAGCAACAGGATCGAAAACTGGGGACCAGATGAAAAATGGGCTGGTCTTGAAGCCGTAGGAAGGAATTGTAAATTATTTTAGCTGATCAGGTGCCTGATGAAGAAGATGGTGAAGAAGCTTCGGTGAACTTGTTCTGTAAAAGTATGGTCATTTATTTGTCATCAAACACATAATGAGAATGGCGTTTAGCCTATTTTCTGCTATATTATTTATATCTCTTCCTACTGTTCTTATTCAAAATCTTGATGTCGTTGAACACTTGGTTGGTAGCCATAATTGTATACGTTTTCTGACAACAACTTGAGTTGAACAGGTCTATGTTCAAAGTTGCCCATCTTTCTCCCAAGGCTTAGAGGTTTATATCAATCTTTAATTTTGTTAGGCTACCTGAACTTTGTTTTTCCATAGTCAATGGTGGGAAAGTTTTTCGCTTTTTACATGATAGGTTCAACAGGTTTTGCACTTTAAATTTTCATACTTGGATGATAATAGTCTATGTGGCCAATGCAATTTTAAAACTCTTAAGGTTATGTATATGTTAAGAGTACAATGGTACTATCTAATATTTTTAAAATCGAATTAAAAGTTAACCCGGTAAGATAAGAAGTTTAAAGATTAAAAAGTTCAATTGATATTAAAATGTTCTAAAATTAGTTAAATATTAAATAAAAATAAAGAATTTAAAATAAAATTTTAAGAGATTGTTTTTATCTAAATTTGAAGTTTAATTAAAAAAGAAATTGTTAAAAAATTAATTAATTTATTTTAATTTATAATAACTTTTTAACAAAGGCATAAAACACAGCATCTCTTTAAGTAATTTTAGCATGTCCGAGATATATTGTAACTTTACTTGTTATTGGCTCATTATAAGGAAAAAAATTAAAAGGGCTTTGAAGGAGATGAATAGTGGAACGGTCAATAGGGTCTAATGAGATTTCTGTGGAGGTGTGGAAGAGCCTAAGTTAAGAGGGTCTTATTTGGTTAGCTAAGCTTTTTAATATTATCCTTAAATTTGCCAAAATGCTAGATGAGTGGAGACTTAGTATGCTAATTGCTCTACACAAGAACAAATGGGACATCTGAAGATGTAACAACTATAGAAGCATCAAACTACTTAGTCACACCATAAAGTTATGAGAGAAGATGATGGAGAAGATAGTGAGAAAGGGTGCCTATCTCGAAAAACCTATTTAGCTTCATTTTAGGAAGGTCTACAATAGAAGCTTTACATTTTTTTAGAAGATTAATAGAATATTACAGGGAAATACAATGTAACTTTTACATAGTTTTTATTGATCTAAAGAAGGCGTATCAGAGAGTACTTAGGGAAATCATGAAGATATGTTTAGAAGTTAAAGGAGTTCCTATGACCTATAAATAAGTTTATATATGAAGGTATAAAGATTAGAGCAAGGACGATAAAATGAGATACAGAGAATTTTCTATCGATATTAGGTTACACCAAGGCTTCTCATTGAGCTTTTTTTTTTCAATAGTGATGAATAAGATCACCAAGAATATCCAAAGAGATTTGCCCTAGTGTATATTGTTTGCTGATAACATTATTTTAGTAAATGAGACAAAAAAGGGTGTCAATGTTAACTTAAAACTTTGGAAGAATACGTTAAAGTCAAAAGGTTATAAATTGAGTAGAAATAAGACTAAGTATTTAGAGTGTAATTTTTCGGGCCATACGGTGGCTTTAGAAGTGGAGGTAAAGATTAATTCAGAAGTTATACCACAAAATAGTGTTTTAATTATCTAGAATATATTATCTAAAGCAATAAAGAGATCAATGAAGGCATATATAGTTCATCGTATCAGATCAAGGTGACTTAAATGAAGAAGTACATCAGGATTTTTATGTGACAAAAAGATACCATTCAAGTTCAAAGGTAAATCATATCATTTAACAATTAAGCCGGCCATACTCTATAGAATAGCATGGTGAGCGTTGACCTATCAAGCAAGTGTATAATTATAAGATAATAGTGGCAGAGATAAAGATGTTATAGAATTTCTAATATTCAATCTGATTCAAGAACTCATCTTCTGCATGTTTCAAATGTGGTTGGACCAATCTAAGTTTGGTTCCTGAACTAATTTTACTCACCCGTATGATGTTTGGAAACGAGAGACATGCAAGCGGTCCACTCACTTAATGCTCTCAAGAGAGATGGAAAAGGACAGGAAAGGTGAGAACTGCCTATTGAAACTGAAAGCCTTATTTGGTACCCAGATTCACCCCATTATTAATTCAGTTTGGAGATGGGCTCTAGCGAACTTGAATGGACTGGTAACACTCCAGCTGGCTATTGTTGTGAACTTTGTCCTAGCGACCACCAACCTCTCCCAAATATGGTCACTCACGCTTATGAACAGAAGCTTTGCTTGATTTTGAATAGAGATTTTCAACTTGATTTGACGAATGACAGTTCATTCTAATGTTGTTACATTTTGAAGCCAATTTTACTGTCATGAACATCAACTTAATCACGAGGTTTTTGGCTGCATAGAAACTTGATTAGGTTCAAAGTTGGGAACTTTGTAACTTTTACCTCTTATCGGTGATGAATGGTAGGAAATGAATCCTCTTTACTATCTCAAATTTTCTTTTATGTTGTATATGAAGCCATATAGGCTTGGAAATTAATTATAACTAGAATATTAAACTTGTTTTTTGTAAGTTATTCTTGGTTATGCTAAGGGAACCACGAACCATACTTATAAGGATGTTTTAACTAAATGAGTCGACAAAAGGCAAAGACAGGCATAAGAACAAATCACACAATTGACACCTTGGATCTCTAATAAGATGGAGTTGTAGAGTGAAATGCAATAGCGTGAAATCAGAAGTTTAGTGATAAAAAAATGATGGCCACAAGGACTGCAATGATCCCAATAATGATGATGACTAGGAAATAATTATAGCACCGTCTGCTATTAATTGTTCACTAAAATCAAATCTGTTCATTTAGCTTGAGTTTAAAGTAGGGTTAGAACTTAACAACAAACTTTTTTGACTTTGTGATAGTCGGAGATTACAATACGTGTTAACGTCTTTAGGCGTGCATTTCTGTAGGAACATGCTTACCTGGATATGAGAAACGATAGGGTAATCTACTAACTGTTGGAAATTAGTTTGTGATATAAGAGGTTAAAGCCAAACTTGGAAATGAAAGGTTGCTTCTTTTCTAAAAGTTGTGAGTTGTAGTGAACAATTGTAACTGTTTTGAAGGCTTGTTTCATTTTCAATAGTTGTGACTTGTAGTGAACAGACGTGACTGTTCTGAAGAGTTTCGTCCTTTTCAAGAGTTGTAACTAGTAGTGAACATACGTGATTGTTCTGAAAACTCTCTATATATATGAGTTTTAGTCAAGATTATAAATGTTTTTAACAATTTTATCAACACAATTTCTGCATTCATAATTCTTGAAGAACATTCATATTCTTCTAACTTGAATGTTCTTGTGTTCTTTATATCCTAAAAGTAATTTTCCTCTAACTCAGTTTGCAAGTATAGTGGGGACAAATAACACTTTAAGAAAAGTGTCCAACACACTTAGAACACTTTAAACTTTATGCTTTGGTCTCAATTTCTCTCAATTCTTAGCAACACTATTTACTTCATTGTTCATCCTTTATGCACGTCTAAGCCCCATCATTTTTTTTATAAAAGGGAAACTTAACCAAATATTACACAACTAGTCTAGGGAAATAGATTTTCGATAAATTCTCTAAAACAATCATGTGACACCCGATAGGTGTTGTATCAAAATAAGTGACTCCAATATCAAAATGACTTGCATAGTTAGCAAGCCAGTCGGTGCATCTGTTGCTTTCTTGATATATGTGACGATGAACAACGGTCCAGTTTCTATTGAACAGTTCGTTAATGCCTAGAACTATAGGATTGAGAGTCCTGGCTTGGTGATCCGAGGAAGAGAGGATATCGATCACCGCTTTGGAATCCACCTCAAGCTCGATCTGTCGGTACCCCAAATTCCACCTGAGGATCAGCTCGGTATAATCTCCCCAGAGTTCTGCGATTACTAGAGTGCACCATCCAATATTTTGTGTGAACCCTCCCTGCTAGTTGCCTTTGCTGTCTCGGAGAAGATCACCTGCCGTTGCTACGGATGAGGCCCATTTGCACGCACCATCAGTGTTTAATATGAGCTAACCTGTGGGAGGTTTGCTCCATCCGATAAGCTATTCCCGTCGAGGACGAGGACCGACGGTCGCCGTTCTACTATGCCAAATTGCTAAACAGTGGAGCAGACCTGCATAAGACAAAATATAAGAAATTGGTGAGGATGACCAAGAGAACTGATCATTGAAGAGGGACGTATTCCTCCATTACCATAGAAACCAGCAGGTAATGCCAAAAGGGATTGACCACTCATGCCCTAATACACTGTGGTGATGTTGGAGGTTTTGAGTAAGCCACTCCGTCGTCGACATATTGTAGAAGTCATGGGACACGAGATAAGGAGGGAAGTTATGCCACACTTGTCGGGCTTTTACAAAATCGCGCACTGCATATAATGAGGATTCCTCCAAATGACAATGAAAACAATCGTCGTTTATAGTGAAATGTCGTCGCACTCTATCCTAGTTAGTAAGTAACCGATTCTTCGCAAGGAGTCAGAGGAAGGAGCGAATGTGTTGAGGGCCTTTCTATTGCCAGATTACCTTCCAGGCCTCATAGGTCGAGGTATCTTCAGTTTCCATGATCATGGCATAAGTGGAAGCTACGATGAACTGACCAGTGTTGGAAATTTCTCAGATCAATTTATCCTACCTTAAGTAGGGTTTCGGGGGAAATGTCCCTGCTATTAATCTACAAATCGATGATGGAAGGTAAGATTGGAAATCGTCCCATTTCCAAGTACCGTCTAATTCCACGAAGTCCCGAACGCTGAAATTGAGAACGGAATCAGGGATGGGGGATATGACTTGGGAAGTAAGGGGTCCTGTCCTTGTAAGCCAAGGGTCAATCCAAAACCGAGTCCTGGCGCCATCACCTACTCTTTATTTCATGCCTTGAATAACAAAGTGCCAAGTTGCCTTTATGCTCCGCCATATCATGGAACCCCAGGTGGCCTCAAAGGAGGTAGGGAGATTGCTAACGCCAAAATTGTACTTTGCTGAGAGTACTTTTACCTATAATGCATTAGGATTAGCAATCAGAATCCAGCCTAACTTAGCTAACAAGGCATCGTTGGTGGCTCGAATTCGCCTAATGCCCAGACCCCCCATCGCTTTGGGTTTACATACATCCTCCCAGCTGATTAGGTGAATCCTCTTGGTACCATTCGAAGAGTCCCAAATAAACTGACGCATCAAATTCTGAAGTTCATCACAAAGCCGGCGGGGTAACCAGACCGTCTGCATAGTATAACTAGGGAGAGCTGCTATGACTGATTGAACCAAAGGGGTCCGGCTTGCCAAAGACAAAAGGTTTGCTATCCATCCTGACAGGTGTTGTTGTCCTTTGTTGAGAATGTGTTGATAGGTTTGTTTACTAACTCGTTTATGAAGGAGAGGAACTCCTAAATAGCAACCGAGGTCATTCGTCTGTCTAAAGCCTAGGGCTCTGCTTAAGCTGCGTGTCATCGAAGGAGTCACATTGTTGGAATAGAAACACCTAGATTTGTCGTGGCTGATTCGTTGTCCGGAGGCAACATAGAAATCAATTAAAATATCTCTGATGATGAACACTTGGTTCAAGGAGGTTTCAGAAAAAAGGATAAGGTCATCAACAAAGAACAAGTGCGACAGCGACAGTCCATTTTTGCTAAGTTTAATAGGCTGCCAGCGTTCGTGGTTCACAGCTTGAGTGATCGAGTGCCCTAATTGTTCCATACACAAGACAAACAGGTAAGAGAAGATAGGGTCGCCCTGGCGAATGCCTCTGGACGTGCAAAAGGCAATACTCAGGTCGCCATTCCAGTTGACTTGAAGGGAGACACTGGTAATGCTTTTCATTATTAGATTAATCAGAGGATTAGGAAGTCCTATGTTAAAAAGAGTATCTTGGATGAAATCTCATTACAACCTATTGTAAGCTTTTTCCAGATCCACTTTTAAAGCCATAAATCCTTTTCTCCTAGATTTCTATTTCATAGTGTGTATAACTTCGGTGATTATGATGTTATCCATGATCAAGTGCCTAGGGACAAAACTGCACTGGGTCGGAGCTACCAGATCATTTAGGTAAGGTTTGAGTCTGTTCACAATGATCTTGGTAATGGCTTTATAGAGCATCGAACATAAAGCAATAGGCCTAAATTGTGTAATCGAAGTAGGTGAAGGGATCTTCGGTATAAGAACCATGATAGTGCGATTAAGATCCAATTCCCAAATTTCATGACGAAAGATTTGTTGGATAAATAAGGTCAAAGAAGAGCCAACAACTTCCCATTGCGATTGGTAGAAAAGAGCTATAAACCCATTAAACCCGGGTGCCTTGTTAGGTGCCATACTAAAGAAAGCTCTTTTGATTTCTGCTGAACTAAGGGGACTTCCAAGATCAGCGGAAGCTTGTTGAGTTGGGGGAGGGGGGATGGCCATGTAGCAGCCTAGGTGTAAGATGCTACATTTCGACACGATATAAATTCTCGAGGTAATGTTGCGCTAATCATCGGATACTAGTAGAATCTAAGACCATAGTGCCATTTTCATCTTGCAAGGAAGTTATCCGCACTTGACGTTGTCTAACGTGAGTGATGGCATGATAAAACTTAGTATTCCTGTCGTCGCACTCTCATTAAGCTCTTTTCTCTTTGCACTAGTGATTGATAAGATCACTAAGAATATCCAAAGGAATGAGCCTTGGTATATGTTGATTGATGATGACATTGTTTTAATAGATGAGACAAAAAAGGATATCAATATCAACCTAGAACTTTAGAGGGATACGTTAGAGTCGAAGGACTGTAAACTAAGCAAGACTAATACTGAGGGGGTGCTTAGTTGATGGGTTTAGGAAAGAGTTCAATAGGTATGGAATGAAAAAATATGGTTAATTATTTATTATCATTATAAGGACAGTATTATAATATCCAATGTTAAGGTATTCCTCTTACCTCTTAAGCATGAGAGGAATGTCAATCATTTCAGAGTGACACTCCCTTCATCTTTTTTATTCTTTTTATAATTAAATATAATTAATTAAAACAATTACTTAATTAAAATATAATAATTAAAATAATATTACAATATAATTAATTAATTACATTATAATTAATTAATTGCAATATAATTAATTAATTATACTTTTTTTTCTCTTTTTTAGCAATTAAATATAACTAATTAAAGTATTTTAAAATTTGATGTAAAACAAAAATTTATCAAACTTTTATTCTCAATATTTTTAACAAACTAATCACTATTAATGATAATGGTAATCATTCGTTCGTTCTAATCAACCATCATAATTATAATAATTAGATCCATTCTCATTCCTTATTATATTCATTCTCATTTTTATTACCATTACTCAATTTGAACCAAGCATCCCCTGAGCAATTATAGTGTAATTTTTTGGGTCATAGGGTGGCTTTCGATGTGGAGGTAAAGATTGATTAAAAAGTTATACCATAAAAAAAGTGTTTTAATTATCTATGATTGATCATCCAAAGTAATAAAGAAATCGATGAAGAAATAATTCATGGTATCAGATCAAGGTGAGTTAAATGGAGAAGTATATCGGGAGTTTTATGTGATAAGAAGATACCATTAAAGTTTAAAGATAAATCATATCGTTTAGCAATCAAGTCGACCATGCTCTATGGAACAGAGTGTTGATCCATCAAGCAGGTGGATAATCATAAGCTAATAGTAGCATAGATAAAGATATTTCGTTGGATGTGCAACTTTACTATGAGAGATAAAATCAGGAATGTAATGGTAAGAGACAAATTAAATGTAACTAATATTAATAAAAAAAATTAAGAGAGAAAAGAATTAGGTGACTTGGATATGTTACACACTATGATGTTCTAGTGAAAAGATGTGAGAAGATTATACTAAGAAGCTGTAAGAGGAAAAAAGGAAGACGTAGAAAGAACTGTGAAGACTAGGGTGGTGGTTAAGAATGATACAACTTTGTTGAAATTTACCGAGAACATGTTGATCAAGAGAAAACTTTAGCTTATTATGATACGAATAAAAAATCTCACATATAAAGGTATTTTTCATTCTCTCAAGTCTTTTAAATATTTTTCTTCAAATCTTATGTCTTGTATTTAGCCTAAATATTTAATATGTAGCACTTCCCTCTTGATTAGTCAGCTTAAATATTTCTTATTTATCCTAAATATTTTCTGGATATGGTTTAGATTGATTTATTTATTAACTTGTCTTCTTTCTTATTTTTGTATTTATTTACTTATTTTATCTTTTATTTTGATTCTTTACCTTATTCTATATTTATTGTAATTTTTTATTTTATTACTTAGTTTTATATTTTATTTTATTGATATTATTATCTTTTATGTCTATTTTTATTTTATTTGATTTTAAATTATATATATACTTTTTTGCTCTCCCTTTTTCTTCATATGAATCTATTAGAAACAACCTCTTTACAAATTAAAGGTATGACTACATATCCTAAACTTTCCCAGAAAAAGTGCATCAACAGAACTTTCATTGAATTATTGATGCTGTTGTTTTTTTTTGGTAAATCAGAAAATAAATTAATGGGCAAAATTATATACAAAAAGTTCACAGGCAAAGCCAAAGGCTCAACATATCCTGTAACAGGGGAGACCTATGAAAAAAGAAAACACCAAGCAATGGACACGCAACCTTAAGTCAAACACTAGGGCTAGAAACTAGATCAGTAAACAAACATACATGGCCCAAGGAGAAACCAATACAAACAAGGAAAAATTCATCTCGGAATCAGCCATCCGTGGAAAAAAAACTGAGACGACTGAGACAACCACTCACAATTGAGGCCCGAAAATGGCTTGAAAGCTCCCGCCAAGAATTAGCTATGTTATTTCTTGAAGCATACAGGAACAGTCCAAAGTGGAGCTCTAGAGCAGTAGCCTGAAAAAACACTGAGCAATTAACCTAGAAAAAGAAAGTACTAAACTAAATTACCTCCTCTCGGTATATAGGCTGAGCAGTTCCCTAACGTGGGAGATTACGCC